>VOPJ01016364.1:0-24909 GCA_014673585.1 Semibalanus balanoides | reverse complement strand
GGGTGATAAATTGACGCGGATTTATTCGGATTCGCTCGTCCTTCGCCGTTTAAGGCGTCTTACTGGTTTACAATTGCTGCACAACGCTGCAATTTATTGATTTTGGTACGTAATGGTGGCGGACTCGTCAAGGTCATTGGCTGGAAGAAAATCGAACTTTGAACGATGAAATTGGGTGACGGCGTGAATAAAAAATGACTTAATTGCGTTAATCAAATCCTATTGCTCTTAAGCATATCAAATTTTATATTGAATAGACAGTATGATGTTATGTTATTTAAAGGTGTGATGAATGATGATCAATATGATACGGAGAATAAAAGTCATATAAACGTCGTGATAAAATGTCGATGGGGATCTGCTCTCCGTGGATCTTATCTAAATGCTATCACTTGTATTATATGGAGTTATTTGTTAATGAGGGTAGAATCATGTCCCCGCTCATAAAGTTTAGTCTCCGTTTTGTGACAATATTTTGAATTGCATAGCTACGACAATTCATCATGGTTTGGGAAACTTAAATATCATTAACATGTATTATGAAGCATGAAGTAGTACATAAAATAGTTCTTAATCGCACAGTTAAGTATATTGATATTCTTTAAAAAAAGTATATTTATATTCTTGGTATGGTGTCGTTTTGCGTATTAACTCCATATGACAAAAACATGGGAAAGCTACTAGAAAAAAAATCCCTTGATCTGCCACGTTTGGTATTGCAGCGTTGAAGAGTACGACACCGCCTGTGCCATATAATGGACTGAGTTGCAGGTTGGTTTGGTGAATATGTGCAAAATAATAAGAAAAATGTGCTGATACGTCAACACATTCGATTTTGCATCAAATCATATATCGATAAATATTTGTATTGTCAAAGTTTATAATTTATAAAGCACTTGATGTATTGACGTCCATTTAGCAATAATATTGCGCATGCTATGGAAAAGCATGTTATTTCCGACATTTCCCGTGGCAATATAAATGGTTAAGCGCTTTTCAGTATGACTTACTGTTCACACCAAACTAAAATCAGAAATTCATGGAGACTTTATTTGCTGGTATGTTCACAACAAAACGGCATCTTAATATCCTCTAGAGCACATGTTCGAGATTAGGCTCCGTTTCGGGCTGAGGCACAGCTCTGCCCTCCACCTCAACTCACCAAGCTGCTTACGGCTACCTGCCGGCAGGATGGTCCGCATGCAGTTCCCACGGTCTGTCTTTTAGTTTGTTTCCTGTCTTGGAGATTCTTCTAAAACACCTATAACTCGTTTAGTTACATCCACAGGAAGCTGTTAAGTGGGCTCAAATCCGGATGCTGCCCTCACTGAAGCACTGTCACAGAAACTACTTGCAAAATGTGACCGTGACCTTAATGCTGTTTTGAAATTGCTTCTGTCGGGTCCAGAGCTTGTATGGAAAGATATTTAGATCATCCGTATGATATGTTTGGCTATAGCAATCCGTTAAAATGCCTTCGAGCTACCGTTAAGATTATTGATTTGATCACAAGGTAGAATTCCACAATTTGTGTTATATGCATTCTTCAGTCAAGTTGCATAATTTAAAATGAGCGGCACCTGCTTAAATCCGCCATACAGGGCCGGCGCCACATATTTTCGGTTGGGGGTCAGCTTTTCCAGAAAAAGGGCCCATGGCCAAAGGGCCCTTTTTCCAGAACAAAAAAAAACATTTTTTTCTTTCTTTCTCGTTCTCGTCTTTCTCGTTCCCACACGCATTATCATTTATTTACCAGTAAGGCGCCGTAGTTGGCGATGAACGAGCGAGCGCAAAGGAAATGTAGGTATAGTGAATTTTAACTCGATCAGGCAAGCCCTAGTGTAAATTACTAACACTATTTAATACATAATCACCGCTGTCGATTTGTATACAATTGGGGACAGGCCCCCCAATGATATCAAATTTTAACATTAGGCCTATGGCGTTGCATGGTAAGAATGGAGTTAAAATCTATAAAGTTAGCATTAGGTGCCCCATCATTTTCATAAATTGACACCGCTGCTACATATAATACACAATGGTATAGAAAGCCCCTTTTGGTCTGATCCTCCAGGAGCCCTTCAGCCTTCTAAGAGGGCCTTCCGACCTGGCAAGGGACTGCGCTGGCAACTTTGTCGCCTTGCCGACATGCTCAGAGGGCCCTCCGACCTGTCTGCCCTGGAGCTCCTCCGTGCTGGCGAGGGGCCCATTCGTCATGTAAAGGGCCCCTCTGACCTATCCAGGGGCCCTTTTAGTCTGACCAGGGGTCCTCTGAACTGTACCGGGGCCCTTTGAACTTCCCATGGGCCCTCTGGTCTGTACGGGGGCCCTTCAGCCTGCTGCAGGGCCATTCGGACCTGTCAAGGGACTGCGCTAGCTGCTTTGCCGCCTGCCAAAATGCTCAGAGGGCCCTTCAACCTGCCCTGGGGCCCCTCCATACTGGCTAGGGTCCATTCGGCATGTTAAAGGGACCCTCTGACCTACCCAGGGGCCCTTTTAGTCTGGTCGGGGGGCCCATCTGACCTGCACAGGGGCCCTTTTAGTCTTATCAGGGTCCCCTCTGACCTGCACAGGGGCCTTTTGGTCTGTCCAGGGGCCCTGAAGACATGGCAAGGGACTTTGCTGGCTGCTTTTTCACCCTGCCGACATGCTCATGGGTCTCTCCGACCTGCCCAGGGGCCCCTCTGCGCTGGTTAGGGGCCCATTTGACGTGTTCAGGGGCCCTCTGACCCGCTCAGGGGCCTTTTGGCTCATACAGGAGCCCTATGACATGTACAGGGCTCTGTTGAACGACCAAGAGCCCTCTGGTCTTTCAGAGAGGGCCCTGGTGCCCCAAAAGAACCTCTGAAGTGCTCCCAACTCAACCATGGTTCGCGTGGTCTTCCGACCCAATGAATTTACGCGCGCCTTCGCACAGTTCGTCAGCTCGTCCGGCCCGCCAGGTGGCCTAAAGGGCCCCTGCTGGCTAGGGGTGTCATCCCTTTCAGCGGCCATAGGTAAAGAAATTGCTTACCAAAATTGCTGCCAATGTATGTCACGGTGGTTGGTCCGATCATGATTGGTTTCCTGGGGAGCATGTCTGATACTCAAATTAGCGCAACCGCGACGAAATGGTTGAGGTTGTTTGTGGCTGCTGCACCGTGTTGTTTGTATTCGGGTAGGTGCACAACGGCCTTGGGTGCACATTGTAGCTGAGCTGCTGTCCCTGTCGTCTGCGTTAAACATTAAATTATGTATTTTGACATGGCTCTTATTGATGTGCGTTTATCCTATAAATTTGGTAATAACAGTGAGCAACAATCTGAAAGCACTGCATGCTACATCAATATAGGTTTGTCATGAAAACATTGACATGGTCATGGAGCCTTATGGAGCTGCTGCTGCTGCCATCAATATATTGTTAGAGAAATGGTGAACTGTTATATTTTAACTACAATTGTGCACTGACATGTATAGCCTACCTTACCTTGCCTTACGCTATCAGGAATTTTGAAAGGCATACCTGTCACCCAGGGACGTAGCCAAGGGGGGCCATGGCCCCCCCTGAGCGAAATAAATTCACACTAGATAGAATGAGATTCTCTGAAAACCCGACCCTACCACCCCCCCCCGGTCAAGCAAGCGTATGGCATGAGGAGCAAACTGTGATTTCACACTAGATATTTAATGAGATTTGAGCAAATGTGATTTTTTCCACGTGGTCCCCCCCCCCCTACAAAATCCTGGCTTACGTGCCTGCTGTTCAACCTGTGATAGTCCTGCCTCTTATTAGCTTGTTACTGGGATCAAGGCTCAGTCTGATAGATTTTGGATTACATTATTTGGACCAGTGTTGGTCGAAGTCAGGATTTGAAAGGTTGAAAGATTAGTCCTGACCAGCCTGTAAAGTGTGGCACAGGAGTCAACAGTTCACCAGCCCATTACAAAACCACCAGCCCAGAAAAAAAATGATGGCCGATCGAGGGCCCCCCTCAGGCCGAACGAGGGCCCCACATCCACGATGGGCCCCTTTCAGCCGAAATGCGGCCCCTGGCCGCGACGGGGGGCATTTGCCCAAATGCCCCCCCCCTGCTGCGCCCTGACCCCCACCCTTTCCTCTCCGGTTTTATGGCGCGGGTTAATGCTTTACGCTCCGGTTCGACTCGAAGATCCCGCCAGTCTGTGTAGTTAGAGTGAAGACGGTCTAGATTTGCGATTGCCAGCTATATCACACCTTTCTGCATCATATCCAGCAAAAAATTAGGTTCAAATCCGCCGAAAAAATGCTTCCAGACTATCGTCCAGTATATAGGCGGTGAATGGCGCCGACTGAGTTAGCATCCCAATGACGTCATCCGCTGGCCGTGAAGGGAAGGTAAAACAATGCTGATGACTTTACCTGGTTATAGGGCCTTGCTGCTGGCGCTGGCGGTTGGGGGGGGGGCAGCTGCCCCTCCTGCCCCCCCCCCCTCCTGTGGCGCCGGCCCTGCCAACATATCACGTGCTTTGATTTCCACGCAATAAATGTGATGTTGATGTTTTGGTCGAACCTCCATATTACAAAATAAATGTGTCAACCAAACTGCTAAAAACTTCCTCAGGTAACCTTGTGCCTGAACTATTGCTTATTGACATCACGACCAATCAAAGGGTAGAATTGTAAATTACGTAAATATACTTAATTATCTAAAATCCTGATTATTCAGAGGAATTTATATTATATTGACAATCTATCAATTAATTTGCGTTCAATCAAATACATAAAAACAGTGGGTTATGTAACCTGCAACTAGTCCATGATATTGTTAGACCTCCGCCTGCAGCCAATAACCGGCTGGGAGGCTGCATCTCAGCGCGGTTATCTGCAGTGGGGGAGTTGTTGGCCGTGTCTTCATAGGGGAAGGGCAGGCGATGGCGGTATCTTCAGATGCACGGAGATGCTGTTGGTGCATGCTGATGGTGCCGGGATGTATAAGACAGGGTTCTCAGAGCGCTGTGGGCAGTGCGGTAGTCTCTCTCACGCTGTCGCAGCTGGTGCAGGAGATGGTGCTGCAGCTGGTGCAGGAGATGGTGCTGCAGCTGGTGCAGGAGATGGTGCTGCAGCCGGTGCAGGAGATGGTGCTGCAGCTGGTGCAGGAGATGGTGCTGCAGCTGGTGCAGGATATGGTGCTGCAGCTGGTGCAGGAGATGGCAGCTTTAGGTGTGCAGGAGAGATGCAGCTGGTTAAGTTGATTTTTTACTCATATTCTGTTTTGCTTTTATTTTGTTTCCAAATTCATAAAACGATCGCCACTATAATATTATCTCTTTTCAAAACTAGACAATCAGAACCAAGGACGAGGCAATGGGACAACTTGGACATTGCTATCCCAAAAACATAATTCAAAAAAGCTTCCCTTTCATATCACGACACAAAGTTATGGAATAGTTTGCCTTCTCGGGTAAGAAACTCCTAAAAAAAATGAATTTGTAAAATGCATTCCAGAGAAAGCCGACACTGGCGAGTTACGAGTGTAGCAAGACATACAAATCGTAAAATCAGAGCATTCGGGTGATAACGAATGCTGACGAAGGGTGTTACAATATACTCGGAAAACTTCAATCATAATATTTGTATTGTGGATTAATAATCTTTGTATTTAATATTCACCTGAGTTTCCTTCGGTCTGACCAGGGACCCCTCTGACCTTTCAAAAAAGCCCCTCTTGTGTGTCAAAGGGCCCATTCGGCTTGTCCTGAGATTCTTCCAACCTGGCTAGGGATTGCACTGGCTGCTTTGTCGCCTTGCCTATATGCTCATGGGCCCCTCCGACCTGATCAGGGTCCCCTCCAGTCTAGCTAGGAACTCATCCGGTATGTCCAATGGCCTTTCCGACCGGCCCAGGGACCCTTTCTGTCTAGCCAGGGGCCACGCTGACTTGCCCAGGAGCCCCTCCGATCTGCCCAGCGACTCTTCTGGTCGGATTGCGCTGGCTGCTTTGCTGCCCTGCCGACATGCTCAAGGGCCTCTCCGATCTGTCTAGGGGCCCCTCTTTGCCGGCTATGGGCCCATTCGACCTATAAGGGGGCCTTCTGACCCGCTCAGGGGCCCTTTGGCTTGACCAGGGACCTCTCTGGCATGCACAGGGCTCTTTTGAACGTCCAAGGGGTCCTCTGTCCTTTCAGAGAGGGCCCTGGTGGTCTTTCAGGGCCTCTGGAGTGCTCTAAACTGTCTGAAGACCACGCTTCGCGTGGTTTTCCGTCACTTATGCCCATGATATTGCGCTTCGCACGGTTGCGCGCGCCGAAAAGGGCCCTCCTCAGATGTTTGGGAGGGGCACGTGCCCTCTGTGCTCCCCTCTGGATCCGCCTCTGATATGGCTAAATTCAGAAAAATATGTTCTATAAACCAGTGTCAACAACTCCACATCACCAATGTGAGTAAGGCACACTCCCTTTAAAGGGGAATATAGCACCTTGGGAAAAAGTATGTAGAATGATGGAGAAAGAAATGCCCTGATTAACGGTCTTGGCAATTCATTTTTGCGAAAAACAGTCAGACATTTGGTTGTAATTTGATAAATAGTAATATGTACATGTGGGACGTCTCAACAATATTGCCGTCACCAAGGCGGTTGTGACGTCCCCACAAGAAAGGCATCGAACGGCAAAATCGTTTCCTTGAATTCATATGCGTAAAAAGTAACACAACTGCGTTCGCTGGTTCCTGATCGCAAATATATTGGGACGCGATTACAAATGTGTTGCACTAGGGTCCTATTCTGAGCACCTTTTAAAGTAATGTTTTAATAGGAAATCAACTTAACAATTGACAATGATAGTTACTTAAAACTATAATCCACACCATGAGTGAATTTTGTCCAATGAGTGGATTAAGCCCATGAGGAAAATTCCATTAGTTAGCACTGCATATGCTTCTATTGCGGCGAGATATTTAAGCTAACGGTAAGGGACACCCATCACAAGTTTGTGCCCTTGAAGACCTTTGACCTTACTCAACAACTTCTTCAGGAGAAAACTCGGTGATAACCACACCTTGAAGAAAGAAAACAAGAAAACAATAATCGAAACGAAATAGTGGTGAAGCAATAATTTCCTGATTCCTGCTTACGCTATAAAGAGTAACGCGAAAATCAGCAGAAATGATCTATATCAAGGAATCTGTGAAAATACGATCTCTTCAATCAGACACAAGGTAAGAAACGTTCGTACTTTCTTCCTTCCGTTCTTACTTCCTACTCTTCTCAAGCAAATGTGTCATGAATTTTAAATAAAAAATATGATGAACTGCTGAACTGCTGCTGAACCGATTTGAAGTGAAATCTAAAAAATTTATACGAAGTCTAGCGGCATACGACAACGATTCATCGAAAACTCATCTTCAATCTTCATTGTTTAGTTGTTGCATTTTTTGTTTTAGACCCAGCATGATCCTTGTACTAGGTACTTACTATCCCTTCAAACAGACTGCAGATTGGCGGCAGCGCCATTGGGCAAAGCAGTTGCACTCTCAGTCTGTACCCTTTACCCACTCACCATCCTGTTCCTATCGCGTTTCCTTGCCATCAAGTAGTTTTTGGTGTCATTTTCCATCATCACCTCGACATGAAAAGCCACCGTATGTATTGTGGATGCCGTTGTATGTCTAAATAACTAAATAAATAACTAACTTTGTCTGCATTATTTTCAAATGGAAATCCAATGAAAATTCACAAAGTTATGGCCAATCATGTTTTTGGGGAAAACCGAACTTCTCGTTAACAACACAAACTGGCTTATATTTGTTGATGTATCGCATGAACATTGACCAGCCACCCATAAACACATTTGTCAACTCACATAGTATGTATAGGTGATTTTTAATTGGAAATCGGTTCACAATTGACAAAAATATGTATTTATAACATATCCACCAGAGTGGAATTCGCCATTGGCATGAATGAAAGTGAAAAGTGGCAGGTGAAAATACATTAGTTAGTACTGAATTGCTTTCTATTGCGGATAATATTGGCAGCCAAACATTGCAGCTACCGATTCGAGCTAGTCATCAACAGTTGGGCCTTTTGAAGACATTGTCTGCATTATTTTCAAATTGAAATCCAATGAAAACTGACAAAGAAAATTGACATTTTAAAATTGATCAAAATTGACCTTTCGGTGGCATGGACGCAAGGTAACTGAAATACTGGGCGGACGGTTCAAAAAGCGAAGTGCGGTGGAAATCACAGTGGAGAAAACTACTATGACGTATGCCCGAAACGTCACGAAATATTGTCCTTTTGAAATATGCCCCAAATATGCCGCAACGGTTTTTTTGCGTTCAACTCAGCACTATGTCGTTTTGGAAAGGATTTTTTTCTTCTCAGATTTAAGAGGTTTCTAGTAACACCCGACAATCTGGCTATCTCAGTTAAAAACTAATGTTAAATGTGGTATATTCCCTTTAAGTTGCAGCCAAGGGCAACGCCACCTCCAGAAAATTGGGGGAGACGGGCGCATTCTGAAGTCCATTCTTTCCATGCAACGCCCATAGGCCTAATGTTAAAATCCGAAAATGTTGGGGGGGACATGTCCCCCGTCCCCCGGTGGCGGAGCCTATGGTTGCAGCTGCATTAATTTTCTGCAAGCCCTTGAGTACTGACTGCTTTCCTACTGCTTCCCCTCGAGTACTTAACTTGGATAAGTAGCTTCAGTCTGGCCGGTGGTATATTTGGAGAAGTCACCATTCTGGCAATTTATTGTGACGACGTCACACTGCTTCTCTGGTCACGCTCCGACCGATTATCACGATTTTCATTATTTTGAGTTTTGAAGAAGACGAACGTGGGCGAATGTGGGCAAAGATGGTTTGTAAAGTCATTTTTGAACTTCATTTTGTGAGCCCTATGAAGCGAGCCGGAGACATTTTTTTTGCAAACGACACTGTGCATTGAGAGTAAACTACTCGGACAGAGTCAGGAATAAACCAAATATGAACGCTCATCAAAGTTCATGTAAACTACACACAAAAGTCTTAAGCAAATGTGGATAATTGGACGCATAAAATAAGGTCCGTGATTGAACAACTAGGTATTACCTAAGGCAAGCACTAGAAAACAAAAATACCATGAGGCCTTTTCGCAGGAATAAGCTCTACAGCTGAAGACAGCGCGGTGTGAGCTCATTATTGGTCAATTACCTACGCTTTATCAGCTAATAGCGATCATTGTTTGTTATGTAGTAATCTGTTATAAGGTCCATTGTGTAAGTGAAAATCCCGCCAATGGCCTGTAGAGCGGACGGTCGGGTCGGCCAGAGACTGACCATGACTAACATGGAGTGGCTGCCGGCTGGGACTGGTCGGTGAGACGGGCGGAAACGGTCGGGTCGGCCAGAGACTGACCAATGACAACATGGGAGGTGGCTGCCGCTGGGACTGGTCGCGAGACGGGCGACGGGCGGGTCGGCCAGAGACTGACCATGACTTACATGGAGTGGCTGCCCGGCTGGGACTGGTCGGCGAGACGGGGCGGACGGGCGGGTCGGCCCAGAGAACTGGAAACCATGACTACATGGAGTGGCTGCCGGCTGGGACTGGTCCGGTGAGAGCGGGCGGACGGTCCGGGTCGGCCAAAAGAGACTGACCATGACTAACATGGAGTGGCTGCCGGCTGGGAGAACTGGTCGGTGAGACGGCGGACCGGTCGGGGTGGCCAGAGGGACTGACCATGAACTAACATGGAGTGGCTGCCGGCTGGGACTGGTCGGTGAGACGGGCGGACGGTCGGGTCCGGCCAGAGACTGACCATGGCTAAACAATTGGAGTGGCTGCCGGCTGGGACTGGTCGGTGAGACGGGCGGACGGTCGGGGTCGGAGATAACTGACCAGACTAACATGGAGTGGCTGCCGGCTGGGACTGGTCGGTGAGACGGGCGGACGGTCGGGTCGGCCAGAGACTGACCATGACTAACATGGAGTGGCTTGCCGGCTTGGGACTGGTCGTGAGAACGGGCGACGTCGGGGTCCGGCCAGAGACTGCCATGACTGACATGGGAGTGGCTGCCGGCTGGGACTGGTCGGTGAGACGGGCGGGTCGGCAGAGGACCTGACGCATGACTAACATGGAGTGGCTGCCGGCTGGGACTGGGTCGGTGAGACGGGCGGACGGGCGGGTCGGCCCAGAGACTGACCATGACTAACATGGAGTGGCTGCCGGCTGGGCCTGGTCGTGAGACGGGCGGACGGTCGGGTCGGCCAGAGACTGACCATAGATAACATGGAGTGGCTTGCCGGCCTGGGACGCGGTCGGTGAGACCGGTCGGACGGTCGGGTCGGCCAGAGACTGACCATGACTAACAATGGAGTTTGGCTGCCGCTGGGACTGGTTCGGTGAAGACGGGCGGACGGGCGGTCGGCCAGAGACTGGACCATGACTAACATGGAGTGGCCTGCCGGCTGGGAACTGGTCGGTGAGACGGGCGGACGGCGGGTCGGCCAGAGACTGACCATGACTAACATGGAGTGGCTGCCGGCTGGGACTGGTCGGTGAGACGGGCGGACGGTCGGGTCGGCCAGAGACTGACCATGACTAACATGGAGTGGCTGCCGGCTGGGACTGGTCGGTGAGACGGGCGGACGGGCGGGTCGGCCAGAGACTGACCATGACTAACATGGAGTGGCTGCCGGCTGGGACGGGTCGGTGAGACGGGCGGACGGGCGGGTGCGGCCAGAGACTGACCATAGACTAACATGGAGTGGCTGCCGGCTGGGAACTGGTCGGTGAGACGGGCGGACGGTCGGGTGGCCAGAGACTGACATGACTAAACATGGAGTGCTGGCCCGGCTGGGACTGGTCGTGAGACGGGCGGACGGGCGGGTCGGCCAGAGACTGACCATGACTAACATGGAGTGGCTGCCGGCTGGGACTGGTCGGCGAGACGGGCGGACGGGCGGGTCGGCCAGAGACTGACCATGACTAACATGGAGTGGCTGCCGGCTGGGACTTGGTCGGTGGTAACGAACGGGCGGACGGGCGGGTCGGCCAGAGACTGACCTATGACTAAACATGGAGTGGCTGCCGGCTGGGACCTGGGTCGTGTGAGACGGGCGGACGGGCGGGTCGGCCAAGAGACTGGCATGAACTACATGGGAGTGGCTGCCGGCTGGGACTGGTCGGTTGAGACGGGCGGACGGCGGGTCGGCCCAGAGAAACTGACCCATTGACTACATGGAGTGGCTGCCGGCCTGGGACTGGTCGGTGATACTGGCGGAACCGGGCGGGTCGCCAGAGACTGACCATGACTAACATGGAGTGGCTGCCGGCTGGGACTGGTCGGTGAGACGGGCGGAACGGTCGGGTCGGCCAGAGATCTGACCATGACACATGGAGTGGCTGCCGGCGGGACTGGTCGGTGAGAACGGGCGACGGTCGGGTCGGCCAGAGACTGACCATGACTAACATGGAGTTGGCTGCCGGCTGGGACTGGTCGGTGAGACGGTTTGGACGGTCGGGTCGGCGGCAGAGACTGACCATTGACTACATGGAGTGGCTGCCCGGCTGGGACTGGTCGGTAAGACGGGCGGACGGGCGGGTCGGCCAGAGACTGACCATGACTAACATGGAGTGGCTGCCGGCTGGGACTGGTCGGTGAGACGGGCGGACGGTCGCGCCCGGCTCCGACGACGTCCGCTGCAGGGCCGAACAGAGGGCTTCCGGACGATTTCGCCACCGGAGCTGTGGCCGCCCGCGAAGGCTATCGGTGCGCTGTGCGGAGATTGGAGGCGATGATTTCATTAGTGGGCGTGTGGTGACAGAGCCTGAGACCGGCTGACGAAGGCTGTCGCCAGGCATCTCGCGCGGATCTGACGCGGAACGAGGCCACACGGCGACGGGATGAGACGAGAAGTCAGTGGGCGGCACATACAGGACAGTGCAGTGCAGACAGGCTGCTACTGGCTAGTGGTGTCAATCAGTTACAAAAATTTTGGTTACCGAAAACATTGTGTGACCGATTTAGTAATCTGTCGGTCAGGCTTATACATTTTTTGACACTTTTGGTCAGCTCAATCTTAAACAATTTACTTTTTTGTCGCATTTTTACGCATTCTTATTTCTATCCAGCAAATTGATACGCAATTTGCTCGAAATTCAATTATTTAATGTAAATGTATTTGGTCTTGCTTGCGGCAAGACCATTTTGCTTTGCAAATGTATTTAGTTTCGTTTTTACAATTAAAATGTCTTTTCGGAAGCTGTACATGTGCGTTTTATGAATCTGATGATAACAAAACTATTTTTGCCAGTGTGTACAAATATGTATACTATTCGAAAATCGGTCAAATCTCGGACATTTTTGGCCTCAACCAAAATCGGTCAATATTTGGTCAACCAAAATGCCTTTTGTTCGGTATTGGATTGGTTTTGGTCAGACAATTTTGTGGGAAATGGCATCACTAAGCTAGAATTAATGCATCACTAGTCTCTGACCTGGTGCGCGGCTCTCTCCAGCGGACATTGGCTTAGACCAGGGTTGCGCCAGCGGACATTCGGCTTCGTCCTTTGTAGGACCAGGTGTCGCCCAGCGGACATTCGGGCTCAGACCAGGGGTCGCCAGCGGAATTCGCTCAGGACCAGTGGTCCGCCAGCGACATTCGGCCTCAGACCAGGGGCGCCAGCGACATTCGGCCTCAGGACCAGGGTCCGCCAGCGGACATTCCGGCTCCAGACCAGGGGTCGCCAGCGGACATTCGGCTCAGACCAGGGGTCGCCAGCGGACATTCGGCTCAGACCAGGTGTCCACTCCCTGCAGATTCAGTGACTGACGTCCCTTATCATCGAATATGATAATTCCGCGCTGTCCATGACGCAAAAAAGTATCCCTTGGTGCTGCTATCGGTTATATTCCAGATTCTGAAACTCATAAAAAATCACTTTAATTGGAGGGTGGCGAATAAACACTTTTTCTCTTTGGTAGAAAAAATGTGATTTGTCCCCGATTGGCTCCCTTTGAAGATCGCTGGACAGATGTACGGGATTGGGTTAGCTGTTATCGGGCACGTGACTCCGAAACCAATCAGCTGTTTGCGGCCGGTCAGCGACCGACCTCGGACGGGCGCGGCGTCCGAGATGGTGCGTCCGGCCGGCCCGCGCAGCCAGCCATACGAAAAGGGGAGCCGACGCAGGCAGAGCCGCGCCGCCGCCGCCGCCGGCATCTGACGCGATGATAGCTCATCTCACCTGGGCGCTGCCCCTCTCTCGCGGCACACGCGATCCGCGGGCTAAGAGCGACGTGAGAAACTATTCCGGGAATGCTGCTGTTGCACGGTGAAAGCGCGTCGGCCAGCTGCCAGGTAAATGTATGCACCGAGTGTCTCAGATGGGAGACAGGGCGGGACGGAGTGTCTCAGATGGAAGACAGGGCGGGACGGAGTGTCTCAGATGGGAGACAGGGCGGGACTCGGAGTGTCTCAGATGGAAGACAGGCGGACGGAGTGTCTCAGAATGGGAGATAGGGCGGGACGGAGTGTCTCAGATGGGAACAGGGCGGGACACGGGCGTGGTTCTCAGATGGGAGACGGGGCGGGACGGAGTGTCTCAGATGGGAGACGGGGCGGGACGGAGTGTCTCAGATGGGAGACAGGGCGGACGGAGTTGTCTTCATTATGGAGACAGGGCGGGACGGAGTGTCTCAGATGGGAGACAGATCGGAACGAAGCGTCGTCAGATAGGGAGACAGAGTGTAGATCTCGGTGTGTCTCAGATGGGAGACAGGGCGGGACGGAGTGTCTCAGATGGGAGACAGGGCGGGACGGAGTGTTCTCAGATGGGAGACAGGGCGGGGGACGAGTGTCTCAGTATGGGAGACAGGTGCGGACGAGTGTACTCAGATGGAAGGACAGGGCGGGACGGTGTAGTCTCAGTATTGGAGACAGGGTCGGGAAACGGTTAGTGTCTCAGATGGGAGACCAGGCAGCGACCGGAGATTGGGAATTTTCGTCCGGAGATGTCTGCAGATGGGAGGATCAGTGGCGCGATCGGAGTGTCTTCAGCATGGGAAGACAGGGCTGGGACGGAGTTCGTCTCAGATGGAGACAGTGCGGGACGAGGATTTGGTCTTTCAAGATGGTGAGACAGGGGCGGGACCGTGAGAGTTGTGTCTCAATGTGGCAGACAGGGACAAGTCGTACGAGTGTCTCAGAATGGAAGACAGGGCGGGACGTAGTGGTCTCAGATGGGGAATAGGCGGGACGGAGTTGTCTCAGATGGGAAGACAGGGCGGACGGCAGTTCTCTCAGATGGTCGAGACAGGGCTATGGTTTGAACGGGTCGGGACGGAGAGGTCTCAGATGGAGACAGGGCGGGACGAGAGTGTCTCAGATGGGAGACATGGGCGATGCGGGACGGTGTGTCTCAGATGGGAGACAGGGCTGGAGGTAGTGTCTCAGATGGGGAGTAAGGGCGGGACTGAAGTGTCCTCAAGAATGGGGACAGGTCGGGACGAGTGTCTTCAGATGGGAGACAGGGCGGGACGAGTGTCTCAGATGGGAGACAGGGCGTGTTAACGGTGTGTCTTCAGATGGGAGACAGGCGGGACGGTAGTGTCTCAGATGGCAAGGACAGGCGGGACGGAGTTGTCTCAGTATGGGGAGACAGGGCGGGACGAGGTCTTAGATGGGAGACAGGGCGGGAACGGCGATGTCTCAGATGGGAGACGGGCGGGACGGAGTTGTCTCAGATGGGAGAACAGTGCGGACGGCAGTGTCTCAGATGGAGAACAGGGCGGGACGGTCTTGTGTCTTTCCAGATGGGAGACAGGCGGGGTCTGACCAGGTGGGGTGACAGGCGGCGGGGAGCACGCCGCGCCGCGCCGTCACGGTCCCACATCTGCCGCGCTCTGTCTCTGAGTCTCTATGTCTCCGAGTCTGCTGCGGTCTCTCCAGACACAACTCTTCACCGGCTCTCCCACGTCAGCCGCATCTCCTCAGTGTAATCTCCTCAGCGTTATCTCCCCGTCAGTTGGAGCCGGGCAGGTTCGACACGATAGCGGCCCGGGTTTCTGGTCCGCTCTAGCCTGTGGTAACACGCTGACTAAGCCACGAGGAAACGAGCGCCCGACCGAGAGAGAATATGTGATCGCAGAGTGGGCGGAAACTATCGGACAGGTCGGGAAATACGAAACACCAGGCAGCGCGCGCCGGCAGGGATATTGAGCCCGAGAACACTACAGACACAAACACATATAAATCATGTCCAAACTTTAACAGACACAAACACACATAAGTAATGTCCAAACTTTATCACCACCAAATGGCACAGTTCCCGCGGGGGGGGGGTACAGGAGAAAAGGGACGACAGCGAGACAGAGGAGAGGCCAAAATCCTAGTACAACAACAGCGCATGTATCATCTCTGCATCATCTCGCATGTCACAGATCTTCACAGGCTGACTTCCTACATCTGACCTTCTGACACCACACAGCATCCCCAGCTCAGCGACAGCAGGTCGACACACATGAATCACAGCCGATATACAGGCGACTGCCCGAGAGACGACAGATGCCGGCCGGGCCGCCGTCCGCCGCCGACTGGTGAGTGGTGACCGTACAGCGGGCACTCCTCCCACCGCGCAGCCCCGTGACCTGTGACCCGTGACCCCGACTAACCCGTGACCCCGACTAACCTGTGACCCCGACTTACCCGTGACCCCGACTAACCGGTGACCCCGACTAACCGGTGACCCCGACTAACCGGTGACCCCGACTGACCTGTGACCCCGACTGACCTGTGACCCCGACTAACCTGTGACCCCGACTAACCGGTGACCCCGACTAACCTGTGACCCCGACTAACCTGTGACCCAGACTAACCCGTGACCCCGACTAACCCGTGACCCCGACTAACCCGTGACCCCGACTAACCTGTGACCCCGACTAACCTGTGACCCCGACTAACCGGTGACCCCGACTGACCTGTGACCCCGACTAACCGGTGACCCCGACTGACCTGTGACCCCGACTAACCGGTGACCCCGACTGACCGGTGACCCCGACTGACCGACTAACCCGTGACCCCGACTAACCCGTGACCCCGACTAACCCGTGACCCCGACTAACCCGTGACCCCAAATAACCTGTGACCCCGACTAACCCGTGACCCCGACTAACCCGTGACCCCGACTAACCCGTGACCCCGACTAACCGGTGACCCCGACTAACCCGTGACCCCGACTAACCCGCGACCCCGACTAACCTGTGACCCCGACTAACCGGTGACCCCGACTAACCTGTGACCCCGACTAACCGTGACCCCGACTAACCGGTGACCCCGACTAACCGGTGACCCCGACTAACCCGTGACCCCGACTAACCTGTGACCCCGACTAACCTGTGACCCCGACTGACCTGTGACCCCGACTGACCTGTGACCCCGACTAACCGGTGACCCCGACTGACAGGTGACCCGTGACCTCGACTGAACTGCGACTGGTTACCCCGACAGCCCTGTCACCCGTGACCCTGACTGGCCTGTGACACGTGAACTCGACTGAACTGCGACTGGTGACTCCGACTGACCTGTGACCCATGACCCCGACTGACCTGTGACGCTGGAGGCGAGGGAGACCTGGTCGGGGTCGACACCAATGTCGGGGAACGGCTGGCGCGGTCGGGTGGCCAGCAGCGCCTCTGAGAGAACACACAGAGAAAAAGATACGGTCACCGCCAGCATCCCGGCACAACGGACACTCGGCACAGAGCCACAACAGTCGGCGGCCAGAGGTCAGGTCAGCTCATACACGGCAGTCACAGGACAGGCAGGCGCAGATACGATACTCGGCGGACAGCGGCACCTCTGCCGACACACGGGAGGCGGTCAGGACCGGCAGCCTGTACCCTGTCGACACCCACTGGACGGTCAGTCGATAAAGGCGTGCCATCCGGCCCATCACGCAGTCAGGGCACGGCTCGACGGCCAACCGACGAGCCCATCGGTAGGAAGGGAATCGAGGGAGGAGCTGAAGTAGAGTGTCCGTGTCGATACCGGTGGAGTGTCAGTGTACCGGCGGCGGTGCTCCATTCGCCATCACCGGGGCTGTACCTGACCAGGAGGAATGTGCCCGAACCCGACTGATTTGTGTAGACGACTCAACTCTGGACTCGTTCAAGTTTGACTCGATTCAACTTCAACTTTGAACTCAGACTCAACTTGACTCAGAATTAGGTGATTTAGCACTGCATCACGTTCACATTTGACTGCATCACCCTGATGCAACATTTATTCGTTACAAACTGACAAGCGAGATCCCCGATCAAATACCAGCCGACCACTTGACGTGTGACTAGCTCGAGCCGGCGGCACAGTCCAGAGAGACGTGTGACTAACTCGAGCCGGCGCACAGCCAAGAACGTGTACATAACCGAGCGGCGGCACAGTCCAGTAGAGACGTGTACTAACTCGAGCCGCGGCACATCCAGAGAGACGTGTTGGACTAAACTCGAGCCGGCGGCACAGTACCAGAGAGACGTGTGACTAACTCGAGCCGGGGAACAGTCCCAGAAACGTGTGACTAACTCGAGCCGGCGGCACAGTCCAGAGAGACGTGTGACTAACTCGAGCCGGCGGCACAGTCCAGAGAGAACGTTGACTAACTCGAGCCGGCGCACAGTCCAGAGAAGAGGTGACTAACTAAACGAGCCGGCGGCACAGTCCAGGAGAGACGTGTGACTAACTCAGCCGTCGGCCACAGTCCAGAGAGACGTGTGACTTAAACTCAGAGCCGGCGCACAGATCCAGAGGAGACGTGTGACAACTCGAGCCGCGGCACAGTCAGAGAGAACGTGTGACTAACTCGACCGGCGCCAGTCCAGAGAGACGTGTGAACTAACTCGAGCCGCGGCACAGTCCAGAGAGACGTGTGACTAACTCGACCGGCACAGTCCAAGAGACGGTGGACAACTCGAGCCGCGCACAGTCCAGACGAGAGTGTGACAACTCGAGCCGGAAAGGCACAGTCCAGAGAGACTGTGACTAACTCGAGCCGGCGGCACAGTCCAGAGAGACGTGTGACTAACTCGAGCCGGCGGCACAGTCCAGAGAGCAGAGGTCAGCCTAACGAGCTGGTCCGGCCCAGCAGCCGACCAGCGCCCAACACAGCGGGACACAGTCCGCCCGGAACCCCGCTGACCTCAGCTCGTTGTCAGCAGTCAGCCCGCCTCCATCCCCGCTGACTCGACACTGACCCCCAGGTCTCTCGTCTCTCCGCTCTCTCGTCTCTCGTCTCTCTCTCTCTCTCCATCCAGCCGCCGCCGCCGAGTCGAACCGAGCCGCCCGCAGGGAAAATGGCTTCCGTTGCCAATCGATGGGCCCGGCAGCAGCAGCGCACCAGCGAGCCCACCTTCCCTCCGGTGGGCGGCCGGATTGCGGCGGCGGCGGCGGCGGCGGCGGCGGACATAGGGCCGACCGACTCTCAGCCACGAGAGATAACAGAGCCGCTCGCTCGCCAAACACCGAGACAGGTCGGTGCTGGCTCGGGGCCAACAACCAGCACTGCAGGGAGAGCTGAAGGTGAAGAAAACGATTTTTGCGGTCTCTACATAATGCACACCAGCAGTCAGACATGGTGCCCACACAAATGATTTTTGTGTCGAAGCTCCCGGGAACCACAGGCTCCAGGGTGTTCGATACCAGTGTGCCTTCGCTGGGTTGTTTTCCTAGAACAGGAGCCGTAAGTTTGCGACGTAATGTTCCAAGTTGTGGTGACTTTTTGTCGTGGCGTTGTTGGTCAACACAGACTACCGAGCGGTAACCGGCGGCGGACATTGATCCACCGCCGGCCGGTCCGCCGCAGATGTCGGGAAACACAACAAAGACGCACCGCACACGGCAAATGTCAATGATACAAGACACTTCCTAAACAGGGAACCGAAAGAAAAGAAAGATCGGGAACGGGAGTCCTGGGAACGGGAAAATTAGCGAAATGACTGGCGCCAATTTTGTCTGTGAGGTAATACGATACAAAGGTTACATTGTCGTGGCATCGCTAAGCCAAACCGGTCCATTTATAGCCACATAAAATAGCACCACTCACGAGCTGGAATTGTATGAGGCCACTCACGGCCACGCATGAATGACCAATACACTCAGACTGTTGCCAAGTTAGTACGAGGACTAGCAAAAACAATGACATCTGTCAGAGTTTTCCTTAGTAATGATTCACAATCTGTGGGTCTCTGGTTAAAAGTCTCTAAAGTCCACGTCCCGTTTGCCGTCCAGCCACCACGGTGACTCGGTGAGGTACTGGAGCAGCAGTGGAGCCGACAGAACCTGTTATCGAGCCACCACCGCCGCCGCCGCAGTCAAAACGGCCCAGTAAGTACGGTCCAGTTCACACAGCGGCTACCACTGCCGGCAGCTGGGACATACAGACAGACAGACAGACAAACGGACAGACGGACCACAGTGGAGCACTTGGGCCGCTCGATTACAGCCATACGCGGCCGGTCCCGCGCCATGTCAGAGTCCGCCAGAGTCCTGGAATCCGAGTCCCAGACACCGGACTCTGGCCTGGCAGTCGTCTGAGAGCGGGGCGATGTGAACTGGAGGGCTGCCGTCTCAGACCATATCGCGCCGCGTGTGCCGAGGCGCTGGGACCGTATCACGGCGCGTTCATCAATGGGGGTGCCACACCAGCCGGGCCGCATTCCAGCTGCGTCCTTGAGCAGCATTCGACACCGACGACGCGCGGCGAGCCGAGCCATGGCGAGGCGAGGCGAGGCGAAGCGAGGCGACCCACTGTCCGCGACCGGCCGCTCTGTCACGGCGCCGGTCAGCCGGCAGATCTGCCTCGACAGGCAGCGGATTGAGCTCCGACCAATACAGCGTGACGGCGGATTGAGCTCCGACCAATACAGCGTGACGGCGGATTGAGATTGAGCGCCGACCAATACAGCTTGACGGCGGACTGCTGAGCGCCGTCCAGCAGTCTGACATACCGTGACAGACAGCGGATTGTGGCCGGCCGGCGTCTGCGGCATGGCAGACAGGCCGGACACGCGGCGGTCCAGCTGGCGGCGGCCCGCCACGGACGGTCACCGGTGCACGCAAACACACAGCACGCTCCGCTCGAGCGGCAAAAACAGCCGCCACCGCCGCTGCCGCGTCACTCGGCACGCGGCGTAATAACGCCAGCGGCAGCCGCAGACCGGAGAGCCGCCGCAGAAATAACAGATCAATGCGCGGACAGCGACACCTCACAGCAGAGGGAGCAGCATCCCGCCCGGACCGGTCCAGTGCGAGGGGAGGGGAGATTCATCTGACGGCTGGACTCATGAGCACGAGCAGCCCCCTTCACAGCAGAGGGGGCAGCATCCCGCCCGGACCGGTCCAGTGCGGGGGGAGGGAAGACCTGGCGGCTGGACTCATGACACGAGCAGCTCAGCGGCGAGCACCGCCGCAGCGGCGCAGTTCGTCACCACCGCCGCCTGTCGCCGCCAGAGACCCGTGAACACACAAATAGAGACGACACGCCGGGTCAGGCCGGGCGTGCTGCCGCCGGCCCGAGGAAGACGAATGGCCGCCGGCGCCGCCACAGCGCAGCGGTGCCCGAAGAATTCCCTCCCAGCGGAGAGGCACCGCAGGGAAACCGTCACAACGCCAGGCTGCGCGCCAAGCCAGCCGGCCGGGGAGAGCCAGCCAGAGGCGGTCAGCAGGCGGCGGGCAGGCGGTGAAACTGAGGCGACGTCTGGCGACCGGGCTGCGTCCGGCGGCTGTCATCTGGTGGGCCACCCTACCCTCACCGCACCACCGCGACGTGCCCGAACACGCCAGCAACACAGCCGCAACGCCGGCCACCGACACAGCCGCAACGCCGGCCACCGACACAGCTGCAACGCCGGCCACGAACAGCCGCAACGCCGGCCACTCGACACAGCTGCAACGCCGCCAACGACACAGCTGCAACGCGCCACCGACACAGCCGCAACGCCGGGCCACCGACCACAGCGCAACGCCGCCACCACACAGCGCAAAAACGCGGCCACCGACACAGCCGCAACGCCGGCACCGACACAGCGCAACGCGGCCACCGACAACACCGCAACGCCGGCCACCGACACAGCGCAACGCCGGCCACCGACACAGCTGCAACGCGCCACCGACAACAGCCGCAACGCCGCCACCGACCACAATCTGCAAAAACAGCCGGCCACCGACACAGCTGCAACGCCGGCACCGACACAGCTGCAAAACGCCGGCCACCGACAAGCTGCAACGCCGGGCCACCACACAGCCGCAACGCCGGCCACCGACACAGCCGCAACGCCGCCACCCGACAAACAGCTTGCAAACGCCTGCCACCGACAACTGCAACGCGGCCACCGACACAGCTGCAACGCCGCCACCGACACAGCCGAACGCGGCCACCGACACAGCCGCAACGCCGGCCACCGACACAGCCGCAACGCCGCCACCGACACAGCCGCAACGCCGGCACCGACACACGCCGCAACGCGCGCCACCGACACAGCTGCAACGCAGGCCACCGACACAGCCGCAACGCCGGCACCGACACAGCCGCAATGCCGGCCACGCGAACACTGCAACGCGCCACGACACAGCCGCAACGCCCGGACACCGACACAGCCGCAACGGCCGGCCACCGACACAGCTGCAACGCCGGCACGACACAGCTGCACGCCGGCCACCGACACAGCTGGCAACGCGGCACCGACAACAGCCGCAACGCCGGCCACCGACACAGCCCGCAACGCCGGCCACCGACACAGCTGCAACGCCGGCCACCGACACAGCCGCAACGCCGGCACCGACACAGCTGCAAGCCCGGCCACCGACACAGCCGCAACGCCGGCCACCGACACAGCTAGCAACGCACGGCCACCGACACAGGGCCCCAACGCCGGCACCGACACAGCTGCAGACGCCGGCCACCGGACACAGCTGCAACCGCCGCCACCAGACACAGCGCAACGCCGGCCACCGGACACAGCCGCAACCGGCCACCGACACAGCCGCCAACGCCGGCCACCGACACAAGCTGGCAACGCCGGCCACCGCACACAGCTGCAACGACGGCCACCGAACACAGCTTGCAACGCCGAGCCACCGACACAGCCGCAACGCCGCACCCGACACAGCCGCAACGCCGCCACCGACCACAGCCGCAAACGCCGCGCCACCGACACAGCCGCAACGCCGTCCACGACACCCCCCTCAGGCCCCCCGCAACAAAAACCGCCGGCCACCGACACAGCTGCAACGCCCCACGACACTAGCCGCAACGCGGCCACCACACAGCCCAACGCACGGCCACCGCACAGTGCAACGCGCTCACGAAAACACCAAAAAAATAAAAAAAAACTGCAAACGCGGCCATCCGACACAGCGGCAACGCCGGCCACCGAACACAGCTGCAACGGCCGGCACGACCAGCTGCAACGCGGCCACCTGACACAGCTGCAACGCCGGCCCACCGACACAGCCGCAACGCCGGCCAAAACCGACAACTGCAACGCCGGCCACCGACACAGCAAAAGCAACCCGGCCACCGACACAGCCGCAAACGCCGGCCACCGACACAGCCGCAACGCCGCCACCGACACAGCTGCAAAACGGCCGGCCACGCGCACACAGCCGCAACACGCCGGCCACCCGACGACAGCCGCAACCCGCCACCGACACAGCTGCAACGCCGGCCACGACACAGCTGCAACGCCGCCACCGACACAGCTGCAAACGCCGGCCACACCACAGCTGCAACGGCGGCCACCGACACAGTCTGCAACGCCGCCACCGACACAGCTGCAACTGCCGCCACCGACACAGCCGCAACGGCCGCCCCGACACCAGCTGCAACGCCGGCCACCCGCACACAAGTCTGCAACGCCGCACCGACACAGCCGAAACGCCGGCACCGACACAGCCGCAACGCCGGCCACCGACACACCGCAACGCCCGAGCCACGACACAGCGCCGCAACGCGGTCACCGACACCAGCTGCCAAACGCCGCCACCGACACAGCCCGCAACGCGGCACCGACACACACCGCAACGCCGGCCCACCGACCGCGACCCAGCCCCATGAGCACGCACCTGCCGCTGCGGCTGCCTTCTCGCCGGGCAGACGCACACACCAGGCTGTGGCTGATAATACTATCTCTGATCTCATCTCAGTGACGGCAGGCGCCTTAGGCCTGTCCTGACCGAGCGGCCCTGCACCAGATCGCCACGCCTTTGCCGCCGGCGCAGCTGACGCACGCATCGCTCGTTTATACTCCGGCGCCGCTGTCCGCGTGCCTAGACACGCAGCTCACCGACACCCGGCCGCTCTTTAAGACTCGGCGCCGCTGTTCCGCTGCTAGACACGCAGCTCACCGGACACCGGGCGGCCAGCTCTGAGACTCCGGGCGCCGCTGTCCGCTGTCTAGACACGCAAGCTCACCAGGACACCGGCGCCGCTCTTTAGACTCCGGGCGCCGCTGTCCGCTGTCTAGACACGCAGCTCACCGGACGCCAGTGCCGCTCTTTAGACTCCGGGCGCCGCTGTCCGCTGTCTAGACACGCAGCTCACCGAACCCCAGCGCCGCTCTTTAGACTCCGGGCGCCGCTGTCCGCTGTCTAGACACGCAGCTCTCGACCCCAGAGACCGACGGGAGGATGCCGTCCGTGTCAGGCCGGCTCTCCGAGTCCACGGCGCGACTCTGATGGTATCGCACGGCTGTGAGAGAGCAGGCACGGTCAGTGGCCGGCGAGACCGGCGTCAGCGCACAAAGAGCCGCGGCCGGGCCGAGCGGGACCAGTCAGAGTGGTTAATGGCCCGAGCCCGTGCGGTCGATGGCAGCGTGGCCGGCGAGACCGGCTACCCCACTCGTTCAGGTCAGCGCACAAATCAGAGCCGCCGGCCCGGGCCGAGCGGGACCAGTCAGAGGGTTAATGGGGCCCGGACCTGCGGTCGAATGCAGTGGCCGCCGAGACCGGCAGCCCCTAACCGTAGGGTTACCAGCGGGGGCAAGACCCCCAAAAAAGAAGAGCCGCGCTCGTGGCCGAGCGGGACCAGTCAAGTGTTATGGGGCCCACTTCGCGGTCGAATGGCACCGGAGGACGGTCCACGCTCGGCCCGCCGCGGCTCTTTTGCGCGACGCCGGTCTCGCCGGCCACGCCATGTCGACCGCAGGTCCGGGCCCCATAACCACTGCTGACTGGTCACCGCTCGGCCCGGCCGCGGCTCTTTGTGCGGCTGACGCCGGTTTTCTCGCCGGCCACTGAACCGTGCCTCTCTTGCAAAAGCCCGGCGATACCATCAGTAGTCGCCCGTCGGACTCTGGAGAGCCGGCCTGACCACGGACGCATCCTCCCGTCGGTCTCTGGGTCGAGAGCTGCGGTCTAGACAGCGACTGCGCGCGGAGTCTAAAGAGCGGCGTGGGTTCGGTGAGCTGCGTGTCTAGACAGCGACAGCGCGCCCGAGTCTAAAGAAGCGGCACTGGCGTCCGGTGAGCGCGGCTCTAGACAGCGACAGACGGCGCCCGAGTCTAAAGCAGCGGCGCCGCCGGTCTGTCCGGTGAGCTGCGTGTCTAGACAGCGACAGCGGCTGCCCGGAGTCTAAAGAGCGGCGCCGGTGTCCGGTGAGCTGCGTGTCTAGACAGCGGACAGCGGCGCCCGGAGTATAAAGAGCGATGCTGGGGTCCTGTCAGCTGAGCCGGCGGCCAAGGCCGTGCGATCTGGTGCAGGGCCGCCTCGGTCAGGACCGGCTAGCCGCCTGCCGTCACCTGATCACGATCAGAGATAGTACTTTCAGCACAGCCTGGTGTGTGCGTCTGCCCGGCGGAGACAGGCAGACCGCAGCCGGCAGGTGCAGTGCTCATGCCGGCTGGGTCGGGTCGGTGGCCGGCGTTGCAGCTGTGTCGGTGGCCGGCGTTGCGGCTGTGTCGGTGGCCGGCGTT
>VOPJ01016363.1:5000-24910 GCA_014673585.1 Semibalanus balanoides | reverse complement strand
AGCGTCCTGGCCACCTCTGACCCTCCCCCCCTCCGTGTGTGCCCTGTCACAGCGTCCTGGTGCCACCTCTGACCCTCCCCCCGCCTTACTCTGCTGCAGAGAAGCGGAAAGAGGCGGACAGTACGGAGCTGGCAGCGCTGGCGGCCGGCGTCGCCCCGTCCGCCGCCGCCGCCGCACCCGCCGGAGCGCCAAAGAGCAAACGGTCGCGCAAATAGTGAGTAGTGTTATGGAGCGCGGCGGTGGCGGCGGCGGCAGGCCATATTCTGCTGCTGCCGGCGTCTGTCTCACTCTGACGCCGCTCACACTCAGCTGTCGCCGCTAGTTGGCTGGAAGGTTCTTTCGATTTAAACTTTATATGTATAAAAGGTATGGTTTTAAATCTTCTTGTGAGCAGTGTTTATTTTTTTCGTTTCATGACCTGAGGCCGTTCTTATAAAAAAATCGAGCCGCTGTCACGATTTTTTTTATTTCAAGTGCTCATAACTCTGCGTAGGGGATGTTTAGCGTCGAAATAGTGCCTCAGATTTGTAGCAGCAAAGCCAAATACAATGTTGGTATCCTATATTGTGGCCAAACATAGCAAATATCCAGTCTTGAAGCCATTCTTTTAAAAAAATCGAGCCGGTGGCTCGATTTTTTATAAGAATGGCCTCTGGCCCCGGAGGGTAAAAACATATACATTGGAGTGTAAAACATCCTTGCAGGTAAAATTAAGGGTTTATTTTTTAAGGAAAAAAATATTTTGCTTGGAAAGCAACAAATTCCGATGTGTAATTGTATCAAATCCTTGAGAGGGAAATGTAATTATACTTTAACTACAGTGTTGTTAAGATCTAGTGAAAAGAAAGCAAATTTCCACCTAAAAAATAATGAGAGGCAAAATTATTCGGACCCAAAAAGTCTAGAAAATGCCCGAAATTCCAAGGCCGCCTGTGAAAATTGTTGCTTCAACCCATGCTCAACAATGTCATCCTTCAACAAGCTCATTATTCGGAGATGGATATGATTAGGCTACCACCATTGAGGGTAGCCTAATCATATCCTCCATCTTTTATTCCATCTTTTACCACCATTGAATAGGTATGCATATACGCGGTGCATTTCCGAGTCACCGTACGCACAATCGTTCATGTGGATATATGAGAAAAATAGACGTAAGCCTTCCATAATCGTTTTGTGATGAGCAATGATTTGCCGTGTTAGCGCGGCGGGTTACCGTCTCAGCGTTGGTATCTCCCCCCCCCGTCTGCCGGCCGTCTGTCCGTCCTGGTCCGTCTGTCCGTCTGTGTGGTGTGGTGTGGTGTGGTGTGGTGTGGTGTGGTGTGGTGTGGTGTGGTGTGGTGTGGTGCTGACCGCTGTGACCTTCCGTCTGCGGCAGTGCCAGCAGTGCCGGCGGCGATGACCTGGCCAGCGATGACGACGAGGACCTCGACCCGGCGACCAAACACCTGCGTGACGTGCACCGGCGCAGCGCCAACAACGCCCGAGAGAGGTGCGTACCGCCGTCCCTGCTGTCCCCGCTGCATGTCCGAGCGGGGACCCATCACTCCCCCCAGCCGCGTCCCGACGATCGGCAGCCACTCTGCCCCGGCCAAAGCGTCGCAGGCAGCCACTCTGCCCCTACCAAAGCGTCGCAGGCAGCCACTCTGCCCCGGCCAAAGCGCCTCAGGCAGCCACTCTGCACGTGCATGCCTCGCCTGGTTCCGTTACCGTTTGTCCGTCCGTTTGTCTGTCCATATGTGTGTCGGTGTGGTTTGGTTTTAAACAGTCGTTTGTTGAGTGGCCCGCTTCCGTCTCTCTGTTGGGTTTGGTTCGGTTGATTTTGGGCTGTGGGCGCCGGCTCGCGGCGTGCCTACTGACCTTATTTTCGGGGCGACCTTCCGTCTCCACTTTGGGTTGCTGTGGTGTTCTTGCCGTGTCTGTTGGTGCCTGCCCCGCCCGGCCGGTCCCGCACGCTGGCCGGCCGGCCGGCCGGCCGCCGCCCCGGCACGCTGAACGCCCGGTCACTGTCCGCTCGGCTCTCCTCAGGATCCGCGTCAAAGACATTAACGAGGCGTTCAAAGAGCTCGGTCGCATGGTGACGATGCACATGGCGGACGACAAGTCTCAGACGAAGCTGGGCATCCTACACCAGGCGGTGGGCCTCATCAGTCGGCTGGAGACGCAGGTGCGAGGTACGTACCCACCCGGCGCTGACGCCGAGCTCCCCCTCCCGCAGGGTCCGCATCCGCGACATCAACGAGGCCCTCAAGGAGCTCGGCCACATGTGCATGACGCATATGAAGCAAGACAAGCCGCAGACCAAGCTGGGCATCCTCAACCTGGCCGTGGATGTCATCATGACTCTGGAGCAGCAAGTGCGAGGTCAGGCGGCCGCGCGCTCTGTGTCCTCTCTCTGTCCGCGTGTGTGTGTGTGTGTGTCTGTCCGTCTATCTTTTGTCCGTCCTTTCTGAGCCATCATCTCGTCTATGCGTAGCAGGCATTGTACTTGGTAGTCTGCCAAACAATGCAAAGTTAATATAATGGCATTTGCCTGTCGCGCAACATTGATGCAGTTGTGTGGGGCTTTTTATCTTATTTGTTTTGTTTTTTTCTTAAAGAAATGCTATGTGAGCGCAAATTGACCTTAGTTGTCGGCGCACCCAAAAAAAAAAAAAAAAAAAAAAAAAAAAAAAAACGGCGTCGCCTGCAGTTTGATGTACGCGGCTGCATGGTGTCTGTGTGCTGGCAGCAGCAGCTTGTCTGAGCCTGCTGGCAGCAGCTGGTCTGAGCATGCTGCCGCTGTAGTCTTATGTGAGAGGTGGGACGTGCCGAGTCGGCCATTGCTAACGCCGCGTGTGTGGCCGCCGTTACAGAGAGGAACCTCAACCCGAAGGCAGCGTGTCTGAAGCGACGCGAGGAGGAAAAGGCCGATGACAAACTACCTCAGCACGTGCAGCAGCAGCAGCAGTCGAACCCTGCCGACGGCATGGCCATGTACAACATGAACGCCAGCAATGTAAGCAGCAATGCACAGCCAGGCTGCTGAGCTGTCAAGGACCCTTCCATATGCTGACGTGCAGCGTTTGAGTTTTGGTGGTTCAGCCGGAGCTTAACGCACTCGCTACTTTGTAGTGCTACATGAGTGCCGTTGCTTACTGGTCGAGCCACGATCGCCGTCCTCTGAAGGCGCGCTATGTCCGGGAGAAGTGGCAGTGTTGGTGTACTGGTGCGGCTGTGTACTGGTCCGCCGGCGCGCTGTCGGTCGTCGGTCTGACCCTCTGCCGTTGCTCTCGCAGGGCACGCAGCCGTCGCATCCGATGCCACACCCGCAGTAGCGGCGGCGGCGGGTCTGCCGGTGGCCTGTCAGCCGCCTGTGATATGCGGCCGCGCGCGCCGCCGGCCGTGTACATAACTCGCGTCTCTGATGGCAGACGCGCGTCCCCAGAGATCGTCTGTACAAAGTTGTTATTGCGCGCACCACTGACTGTGGGGCGCTGGGCTGGCCAGCGCCGTTCGCCTTCGATGGAGGTGCGTGTGTATGAGATCTATTCCATAAGTGCATTATGCGTATGCGTGTGTGTGTATGTGTATGTGTGTGTGTGTTTGTGCGCGTGTGGCGCGTGCGGACGGCCGCTGTGCCGCCGCCGTGGTGACTGGCTGGTCCGTGTCCGCTCATTCCGGCCGTGTCAGCAGCGACTTCGCCCGCCCCTGCCCCGCCCCCGCTCATCCCTGGCATTATCGGGTCGGCCTGGACCCTGGCTGGGGAGCTTTCTCGTGGTGTGGAGCCGTGTGTGCGCTGGACGTGTGGTGTCGGCAGACGAGCCGAGGGCTTGGTGGCAATGAGTTAGGCGTCATGATCATTATGTATTTGGCACTTCATAACAGTTTACACACGCATACGGAGGTCGTGATCGCTCGAGGCGCTGTTTTCAGTGTTGTTCGTGTGAGAGGTTATTTTAGAAAGCTGGTGGACACCTTTCGGATGGTTTTATGTTGTCCCTTCTTGAAATTGCATTTTACCTGAGTATTAGCCGAGTATAGACGAATATATATCCATGTGCCATGTGCATTGTGCAGCCTGTGTTTGGCGTTGGGGTGACTGGGCCACTGAAGTATTTACTGGCGTGCTTACACCAGCGGAATAAAGACTTCAGCATTCAGCAAGGATGCAGAATTGCAGAGCAAGCTGGATTAGGGCGGCTCCGGCTCCGAGCAAAATTGAGCACCTTGGCCGCCTCATAGCAGCCCAAACCATGACACCGCACCCATCCGCATGGTACAACTGAGTGCAAGTGTCTCCTCGCGTTTGATTTCGCGAGGGCATACGACACCGTCGACCAACGCCTGCTCCGAGTTCGCCTTCTCGGGCTGGGCCTGCCGGTCTGCATGGTGAACTGGGTGTGGCAATGGCTCAGAGACCGCAGAGTTCGCGTTGAAGTCAACGGGCTGAAGAGCGCAGAGCGAGTGTTCAGGGGCCAGAGCTGGTCTGCCGCAGGGCAGCGTGCTCTCGCCGTCCTTGCTTTTGTTTTGTTTTTGTTTGTTTTTGTTGTGGGCGGCGGCACTCGTGCATGAGCTCCGAGCGATCCTGAGGGAACATCACCCTTCATGTGCGCAGTCGACACGGCGGCCTTCTGCGCTGGGATACCATCCCGAGGGAACATCACCCTTCATGTGCGCAGACGACACGGCCTTCTGCGCTGGGATACCATCCCGAGGGAACATCACCCTTCATGTGCGCAGACGACACGGCGGCCCTCTGCGCTGGGATACCATCCAAGTGGCCAAGGAGAGAGAGAGAGTGCAACGGGTGGCGGACGCCCCACTCTGGTGGGCGCGCCGAACGAAGATGACGGTCTCGGCCGAGAAGACGCAGATGCTGGTGCTGTCGCGATGGCACCGTGACGCCGTCGGTTACTACATCAAGGTGGCGTCCAGCGACTCCATCAGCCTCCTCGGTGTGAAGCCTGCAGCTCCACTTTGGTCCACACTGACAGAACACTCCCGAGGACGAGACCGACCCCGGGCCCGCATCGGCCACCTGCGTCAGCTCTCTGGCCGCTCCTGGGGCCTCGAGGAGCAGGTGCTCCGGACTGTGTGTGGCGCCCTGGAGCACGCGGCGGCGGCCTGGTTCCCTGCGGTCCTGCCATCTCACGTGTAGCTCCTGGAACTGTGAGATAAGAACGGCGGCCCGGTCTATTACGGGCTGCCCGCGATCTACCCCCTGGTCCCCCTGGTCCCGGTCTCGGCAAGACGCTGGCGACGCGACTACTCGCCAAAGCGACCGCCCTACCTCTGGATTTACCGCTTTGGCAAGTTGCGGGAGGTGTCGCACCGGAGCGACTGAAGATGGTGCCGGGCTGGAGGAGGCTCGAGCACACCCGTATGATGGACGCGGCCGGCGTCACCCTCCCGATCGAGCCGGTATTGCCGAGGCGTGCCCCCCCCCCCCGTGGGAGGCAGGCGCCAACGTGATGTTCGGGCTCGACATCGGACCGCTCCCGCTGAGAGCGACGGCCCTGCAGAAGTGCCAGGCCGCCATGTCCATGAAGTTAGCAACGTATTCGTATTAAAATACGTATTCAAAATTACTCCTATTACGCCCAAATTTGAACACCAGTAGCGTAATGGCGTCAGAACACTGTGCATGAAGTTATAGGAGCATATATTAAACGGTTTGACCTACAGAGGTCACAATAGGTTACAAAAGGTCAAATACGGGGTACCCTATAATTTTTTACTTAAATGACTTAGACCACCGTTTTAAACGCCAAAATACTTGGAATAGGGTAAGGATCATGCACATACACAATTTAACCAACCCGGGTCACAGTTTGACCTGAGGTCACAAATGTTTATTTTTGAATGTGTGATTTTTATGTGAGCGGTACCCTATAAAATCGAATAAAATGCATTTACAGAGCTGTAACTGAGCACAGGACCGTCACAAAGTAACCATAATGTATGCACAACAAAACAGATTTACTTTACTTTACACCGCAACCGTCTGACCTCAGGTCACAAACACCTGCAAAAACACGGGTTTAGCAAAAAAAATGCGGTACCCCATAACTCCTACGCTAAATGAAGCAGACGAACCGTTCCAGGGTCACAGCAATTGCGTTAGCACATTGGTGGCGGTGCACAATAAATTAAATTGTCTCAAAATGTCATCGTTTGACCTCCGATCACGCTAACATTTTTAAGGATGGCTTATTAAACAATCACCGGGTACCGCATAACTTTTCCCCAAAATCACTTAGAGAAACCCTTTGACAACCAACGCCTTCCCTTTAACCCATCGAAGGTGCACAAACAAAAACTTGACCCCTACCGGTCATGATTTGACCTCAGGTCACCTATAAAGAGGTACTTAATTGACAAGACGGACAATTATGTATTCGTTGTTTACCGGCCGATTGTTTGCAAACTTATACATAATGTTGGTGTTGATGAGTGTATTCGACATGTGAAAGCATTTGAAGCTGAGGTCAACACTTTGACTGCAGGAGGTCAAAGTGTAGCCGAAATTTGTAAAATATCCGGTACCTCATAACTTTTCCCCGAAATCACTTGGATAAACCCTTTGACAACCAACGCCTTCCCTTTAACCATGGATTAGAAATACCATGGTTAAAAATAAGGTATTTCTCATCCATGCCTTTGACCCCCGAAGGTGCATAACCGAAGACTTGACCCCTACCGGTCATGATTTGACCTCAGGTCACCTGTAACGAGGTAGGGGAGACCGGGGCACGTTTTGTCACTTTTTTGTTAACTGGCCCTGTGAGCGCACTTTCAAGAGTTGGTGATTGATACTTCCCAATACTGTTACATACAGTAATAGCTTCAATTCGCTTTTTGAATGTGGTGACTCATCTGTCAGAACCTGCCGCACAGGGTGATAGAGGACCCCGCCGCATATACATGGGGCACGTTCTGTCACCTACGGGGGCACATTCTGTCACCTATCGTGACTTCCTGTTATCACCAAACGGCCATCCGTGGCCCTAGTAAGACTTCTGTGAGACTAGAACTGTAGAGAGCGTGAGTCTAAAGGCCACAGCTACGCCCTACGGTCACGGTGGCCAAGGCGATAAATATACGGTGGCGGTGGTCTTCTATCCCGTACCTATTGAACATTGAGTATTAAGTTTTGGATCACGCCAGATCAAATGGTGAAGACTCTGTCCAACTAGGTCCCATGGGTTGGGAGCATGACGTCGTTTGCAACATTTGTTGTAGGTATTTTGGTCGAATTTGGTCCACTAAATTGAACTTAAGTGGATAAACTCGAAACTGCACCGTTTTAGGTCCCACGAATGGTGAAAAGCATGTCCAAATTGGTGCCATAGATTCGGAGCATGACGTCGTCTGCACTTCACACCGTTTTTGGGCGTTTTGGGTGCAATTTGGTCCACTGGACAAAATAAAAAACAAAAGCATTGAAAACGGCATCATTTTAGACTCTGCTAATCTGTTCTGCTTTTTAGACCCTGCCTTTTTGGAAGGCTAACTATACATTTCGTGCGCAGTTATGACGAATGCGGTTTCCCAAATAAACACTTTTTATACATAAAAAGACCTACTCTAATTTTAAAACAACAACATTTTATACACAAATAAGTGAGCAATCTCAAGGCCCTGTAGAGCCCCTGTACAGTCACGTACTGTGTGTCCAGTATGTATCTTCCTTTTTTAGTTTCTAAAGCTCATATAATTTCACTTCTGTGTACACGAAAGACGAAAGTTTATAAGGGAACTTGTGGTAGATATAAAGACAAAAGAAGAGTGCAACAAAGAGCCTCCAGGGCCCACCCGAGGTCAGGGACGTAGCCAGGGGGCACAGGGGCCATGGGCCCATGGCCCCCTGAGCAAAATAAATTCACACAAGATAGAATGGGATTCTCTGACCCACAAACATGTCTTGGCTCCAAAAAAACGTTAATAATTTGTATTAAAAAATGTCTGCAGGAGTCAATCCAGCTCTTCATAGTGAAAAACTGGAAAATTGTGCGCCGCTTTGCGGCATGACACAAGTTTTGTATTTGCTTATATACATTTGGAAAATGGGAAAATTAATTCCATTAAGTGTCTGGCAGAGGCCCTCCTTTGCTGGCCCAGGGCACACTCCCTTCTTAAATATTAACTTTTAGACAAATAACATGCTTAGGTCCCGAGTTCCAAAAAAGTGGCACAACTGTAAAGACGTGGACATTGGCAGTAGGCAGTAGGCACCCAAAAGCTGCTCCACCAGTGCCCAACTTACTGGACTGAATGGCTAATAGTGGGAACCAGGCCAGGGCCATCTTTCCCAGGCTCCTAAAGATCCACAGGGACCAATTATACATATAAAAATTGACTTCTTGCTGCTTTCAAACAATTTACACTGCTACGCTACCAGTTGTGTATTGCAGTTTGGTACATATGTATACAGTTATTATTATAATACTAGGGCAAACCCGCTGTCTCTGACAGTGGTCAGCGACCAATGGTAGTCAACATGAATGTATGGCCAAATTAATTGGGTATTTGTTGGTGAAAGCCCGCTGTCTGCGGAAAGCATAATCACATCAAAAAGTTAATGTTGAGAGCCCATTTTATTTAAGAAATTTCCAGTACCTACCTCGTACCTGTACCTTGTACCCGTACCATACCTTGTACCCGTACCATACCTTGTACCCATACCATACCTCGTACCCATACCTCATACCTTTATCTTGTAACTGTTTGTAGCTGTACCTCATACTCGTACCTCGTACCCGTACCTCGTACCCGTACCCGTACCTCGTACCCGTACCTCGTACCCGTACATCGTACCCGTACCTCGTACCCGTACCTCGTACCTCCGTGACCCGTAACCTCGTACCCGTACCTCTTTCCTACCTCTACCCGTACCTCGTACCCGTACCTCGTACCCGTACCTCGTACCCGTGACCCGTACCTCGTACCCGTACCTCGTACCCGTGCCTGTACCCCGTACTCGCTACCCGGTACCTCTTACCCGTCTCGTATTCCGTACCTCTACCCGTACCTCGTTACTCGTAACCTCGTACCCGTACCTCGTACCCGTACTCGTACCTCTACCGTACTCGTACCCTACTCGTACCTCGTACCCGACCTCGTACCCGTACCTCGTAACTCGTACCTCGTACTCGTACCTCGTACCCGTACCTCGTACCCAGTACCTGCGTACCCGTACCTCGTACCCGTACCTCGTAGCCGTAACCTCGTACCCGTACCTCTCCAGATATCTTCGTACTATCTTCGTACCCGTACCCGTACCTCGTACCCGTACCTCGTACCCGTACCTCGTACCTCGTACCCGTACCTCGTACCCGTACCTCGTACCTCGGACCCGTACCTCGGACCCGTACCTCGGACCCGTACCTCGTACCCGTACCTCGTACCTCGTGCCCGTTCTTCGTGCTCGTACATCGTGCTCGTGCCTCGTACCCGTACTAGTGATGTCATTGTCTCAAAATGTTCTGACCAAAACCAATCCAATACCGAACAGGAGGCATTTTGGTTGATCGAATATTGACCGATTTTGGTTGAGGCAGAAAATGTCCTAGATTTGACCGATTTTCAAATAGTAGGGGAGAGTGCCCACCAGCGAACATGGTGCCTACAGTGAACAGGTGCCCCTCCAGTCTATATAAGTAATGTGATAATTTAATCGATGTCGGTGGTAGTAGCTGACGCTAAGCGATGATGTTTAAAGTTGTGAACATCAATGGCTGCTCTCATTTGTTTCTGTCAGGATACGAAAAGTTAAATTTTGTGTTTGCTGTTTGGTTTTTGATGAGCGTTTTTTGCTTTCCAGAAACGTTATATTTTTATATTTAGTGAAATTAACTTTACTGACACTTTTTGCGATGTCCATTGAATGATGTAGATGTCATAGTTTGCAACAGCCATTTTTTCCTTAAATTTTGTTTTGTTTTTCAATATGTTGTATGCCCACCAGTGAACAGGGTGGGTGCCCAATAGTGAAATATTCCACTGGTGGAACCTAAACCTTTCGACAGTGAATGCAGGAGAATATATTGGTCAGGCTGATTAACTCCACGAAGGCTCTACGGCCAGACCAAGAAGAACCCATCACGTTCCATGAGGACCCACTCTCGTTACAGTATTCATAGTTGTTTGTTTAATTATTGTCGCAGTGTCACAGAGATTGGAAGGTCGAGTGTTAATGGATGTCAACCAAGCATTAAGTGAGCACGCAGAAAACCCCACCGCACACCTAATTCATGTGAAAGTCCTCTGTTCCACTGGTTGAATCCCCCTTTCACTGTCTGTAACCTCCCCTGTTACCAGTGTCCCAAAATTCCATTTTGGCTTGGAGGGACAGAGTGGAAAATTTGAGCCCAAAAAGACCCATGAGAATGGAAAAGTTAGTAGAAAATGGTCGATAATGGTTACTGTTTGAATGTGAAAGCAGTGATTTCCATTGAAGATTCATGTTTTTTAGTCAGTATTTATGATACCAGATCAAATCACAATTCATAATTTGGATTGGAAAATTACTTCCCTAAAATGGAGAATGAGAGTGGAAAATTATTCACAGTTGGGTGTCATCTCCCACCCAAATCGACAAATTTTGGGACACTGCTGTTCACTGATGGATACCCATGCCCATCACTCATCAGTGAACAGAAAGATCCAAAAAATGAAATTAGCTTATAACTCACATTTTGTGTTGAATTAAATTAATTTGCTTGTAGCTATTCCTTGGTAGTAACGTTAGGAATGTATACACGAAGTTTCAGATCTCCAGGACAAAACGCAAAACCAGTAGACTGATTTTGCAAAAGGGGTGTTCGCTGGTGGGCACTCTCCTCTATGCTTATTTATACACACTGGCAAAAAGAGCTTTGTTAACATCATGATTCATAAAATGCATATGTACAGCTTTCAAAAAGACATTATAATTGTGAAAAAGGAACAAAATACATTTGCAAAGCAAAATAGTGGATGCCGCAAGCAAGACTTCCAACATCAACATCATGTACTTTTGTGGGCGCAAATTGACCTTAGTTGTCGGCGCGCCCGAAAACCCCAATAAACAAACAAACAAACATTTACTTTTGCATTATTTACATCATTTACATTATTTACGGCTAGCCAATAGCAAACAGCTCGTGTGCGCTGATAGCAGCTGCCGAACAGAGCATCGATAACTATTTTACATTTTTCGTATGGGGCTTATTGTTTTAGGTGCGCCATTCTAGATAACATCTTCTTTACTCTGATCATAATGGCGATCGTTTATGGATTTTGAAACAAAGCAATATGTAAAACAGAATATAAGCAAAAATTCAACTAAAGGGGCTCCAGACGTGAGTTTTATCGTATCCAATAATCAAACCAATAGCTGCTTACCGTAATAAAAGTATATTTTATATTACAAAAGAGTAGGCACACTTCCTTTAACCGCATCTTGTACCCGTATCTGCAACCCGTATCTGCTACCCGTATCTGCTACCCGTATCTGCTACCCGTATCTGCTACCCGTATCTGCTACCCGTATCTGCTACCCGTATCTGCTACCCGTATCTGCTACTCGTATCTGGTACCCGTATTCGGTAACCGTATCTGGTACTCGTATCTGGGTAGAATCATAAACGATTGGAACGCTCTCCCCACTTCGGTCGTTGCAGCCGACACGCTGAACACATTTAAGTCCAGACTTGACGCTCACTGGGCACACCTGCAGCACACCATTGATATCAATGACTGACGTAGAGACACGGCCAGGGAGCTCGATAAGCCAGAGACCTACAGGCCGTGTGGCCTTTAATATTCTCGTATAATATATGATATGATATGGTATTTCCTCACAAATATCTCGGTTTGTTTCAGCTTGGGAGATCATTGGAAGATTCCCTGATCTGTAAAATGCACCTATCCTCAACCTTTCTCTCTTTCCTGAACCAATTTTATTGTCGAGCCACATTGATTCTACTGCCTTTACTTTTCCAGAATCAACTCTAGTAGCGCCATCTAACTTACTATTTAAAGAAAGTCTGTTGTCTGTCTTTCTTTCTGTCTGTTCGTCATTACATTTTTATTCATACGTATTATAAGTACGAAAAGTTATGTATTTTTCACTCATTTGCATTGAATAGTATCTTAGAAATCATTTTGCAGATCGCATGACAACATGTGTGTCAATTAATCTGCTCCCTACATTTTCCAACATCAAACTGTCCTTCTTACAAGTTAAGATAAAGTCTGTATTTATAAAAATAGCACATGACACAATTTATCACCGATAAGACTCACCTATCTCATAAGTGGAACAAAGTGTCTCTAACTTCAACTTCATCGGATATGCTATAGGTGTCGTCTGATGTGCGGCTGTGCGTATTGGTCGGGTGTATGACGGGTACAAAACCATTATAGGTACGACGGGTGTGCCACGGGTAGTACGGGTTATCAATCCCTAATTGCTCGTCACTGGCTTGCACCACCATTCAACCTGTAATCGTCCAGCGGAACGGACGGGTTAGCACTAGTACAAGCTATTTACATATACAAGCACTCCTCAATCCTCCCCCTGCTGCCGTGATTCTTTGCAGTATAACATATTGTTATACCTTTGCAGCTTGCAGCTCAAAATATACTGTGGCCTATCCCCATTATACCGCTCACTAACTCGTGTCTCAGTTACACAAATTATATCAGGCTTTTCAAGGGCAACACATAACACTCAAACTCATCAAATTTAGACCTAATACTTTTGACATTCAGCATCACACATGTTATATTATATGTTGAGCTTGCTCTACCTCTGAGAGAATTATGATCAACTGTCCTATTTTGACATGAGCTTTTGCCATTGACTACTTGCACCTACCTGCCATTGACTACTTGAACATGTTCCTTTAAAGTTAAATCTGTCCTTCATGTACACAGAAGAGAAATTAGATACGTTTTAGAAACTAAAAAGGGAAGATACATATTAGACTGGCTGTACACATGTTCGTATATACCACGGTAGATCAAATACTGTGTATACCACTGTAGACAAAGTATATACGGCCTTGCATATGTTCTGTCCACTTCATCGACACCACCTCTGTCTCTGTCTCTGTCTCTGTCTGTTGGTGCTGCACGCAGTGGAATCCAATGCAATTACTTTAGCCTACATGCTAGACGGCATGATTAGCGTGTTAAATGCCGTTGGGGTCCCACTCTCTAACTCGAAAACGAAAAAGGCTAGGAAGACGCAGAAAACAGTGTTCGAAAGGCAAAGCTCGTACCAAGTTTATTTGAATTTACTTGGGCGTTATTTGGCTCAGGTCAATATTGAGGTCACCAGAGGTCATCAAAGTTACGTTTCATGAAAAATATATAAATGCTTCCTTTTCAGAGCAGACAACATGCATTGGATTCGGACAATTATTTCCGAATCATGTTATTTTAGCTCATTGTTGATGACCCAGGTGCAATTATTGATCAGTGACTTCTGTAAGGTTGGCTGAGGTCATCTCAGGTCACTAACACCCTTTTGCCAATAACTCTTGATAGAAGAAAATATGAACGTGCAAGTTACACCATTGTGTTTGTCTCGTCGAGTCACGTCGCCCCATATGCAGCATGACCTACCTGGGTCACCAAATGACCTTGACCTGAGGTCAAATTTTGAAGTTGACCTAACCAGGTCACTCTTATTATGCTGCTTCAAAGCGCCTTTACGAGAAAAACACAATAATGTTAAAATTACTGCTATATGTCTAACCAATTTAAAGTTGTTAATGGCAAACGTTTTGGCAAAAATACCCTCCTGACATTTGATGACCTTTGGGGCCTAAACTATGGACTTGAGCTTAAATATCTGAATTAGAAGGCGATTTGAATTTGCATGAGCTTTCGATTGCTTTTTCCGTTTTCTACTAGCCCTCATATTTCCTGAACTATTTTTGGAGTTTCTAGAGCGAAGTCCTTCACTTCGAAAACGTGATTTTTTATGACCTCTGGTGACCTAAATATTAACTTGGGCCAAATATTGTCCATTAACTTCAAATGGCCTCCTAGAGAGCTTTCGAACGTTTTTTCTTCTTCTCGCGTCTGACTAGCTTTTTTAGTTTTTGAGTTAGGGAGGACCCTACTGGGATTTAACACGCTGATCATGCCGACTAGCATACGTTGTGTGCACCTGACGTCACGTCCAATCAGAGGCTGGTATTTGCCGGACCCCCTTCTGTAATGCTGAAGGTGTCGAAGTCCCTGACTGCTACTAGCCGTTTTCATGAATGATTTATTCGCCGGGCGCATCAACATCGGGTTGTGTCGATGAAGTGGACAGAACACGAACTTTGGCCGTTACGGACTATATAATCTGGGTATATAGTTAGGGGCGTGGGAACCGTGGGGGCAGTGGGGGCAACTCGCCCCCTCAACTTTGGACCTGTGGGGGCGACGCCCCCCCCATTTTGAAGCTAGGTGTCGGCTCTCCCCGTCTTTCACCATGATCTTTCAAATCTGAATGAGAGCAACGGCATTGTCTGCGAAAATTTGTTTGTGTTTTGTAGAACAAAGGTGCAGTTAAATTTGAAATTGGTTTTGCATCTTTACATCTAAACAGAGGCATCGCACATTTGACCATCGTAGCATGGAAACACTGCTAAATACAGCGCACACCTCGCATAGGATATGTTTCTTCGTCGTAACGTTGATAGAGCTATTTCTTGGTCACAATCACGGTAGATAAAATACTCATGGTCACAATGTTGTAATGCTTCTTGGAGGTAAATGCCACTATTCGTGAAAGATTACTAGGCGCCACGGAGTAAATAACATTCAGTCTTTTTGGCATGGTGTTAGGTCACGGTGTTTGTTTTTAAGCAAACCGCGTCATTCTTCGTCATTATTTATGTATGATGTCGACTCTGCTCCCCTGACGTTCAGCTGAGAAAGTGTCGGCCAGGGGTCGAAAAAGGGAAAAGGGTCACGAACGAAATTCCTGATCAAGGCGGTCATCATTCACCAGCATTGACGCATCCAAAACGGGTGGCGATATATCGGGGATAGATTCCGATATATTGTTTATTTGTTTATTCGTTTATTTAATGACAATGAGCAACAGGCATTCACCCAATTACAGCTCAAGTCGAGTAATTAAAACATGCGACGACACGACGCATGGCAACATACACACGCACACAGATGGTTAGACAAATATGTAACACAAAAATATGATACTTAAATAGAACAAAAGTTCATGAAGCAGTAAAGATTGGGTGAACTTTGCGAACAGTAAAGATTGGGTGAACGGGTAGCGATATATGGCAAAAAATACTGTTGGTGATATAATGGGTGGTGACCACAGCGATATATCGTTTTTTTAGCTATCATTTTTGGTACTCCAGGTCCGCCAAAAAGTTTCTCCCCAACTTGTAAGTACTTCTCACGCCCCTGTATATAGTTCCTACTGGTAGTTAACTGTGTCACGCTAAATATATTTAGTTGGGTATATAAATTGCGTTGCATCTCAGGCTCAGCTGAAGCAGGGTTCAGCAGGAGCCTGACAGTTACTTTTCTATTCTTTTTCAGATGCCATGGTCACACAAGTTTTTCAAGATGTGTATATTTGTAGTTAGAAAAGCGTAATACCATCAAATAATTGCACAAATGAGTGAACACAAATTTTGCCAGTACTTATTGCAAAGATAACTATTGTGGCAATGCAACATGACATATCATTCCCTGCTGTGGTTCTGTGTACTGCTATGCAGCATAGCTCTAGCTGAAAATTCAGGTAAGAATTTGTATTTTCTTTTCTTATTCCATGCCGTGCCAGGGATTGCCTGAGTGTTTTTATACGCATTATTAAATTAGGCCATAAGAAGATATAATTTGTTTCTCAGTTTTTGTTTAGATTGGCGGCCAAGGTCAGGTCAATCGCCTGGCCTTCCCCTGATACATGTAAGGGACAATATGTAAAATGTTTCCTATTTAGATACTATGTATTAGATCGGACCGATTCTCGCAAGATCATGTATTTGTAGTTCGTTGACCCAGTGCATGTTTTGCTCCGTGATCTCTACAAGGTCATATGAGGTCAGTTGAGGTCACCAACACGTTTTCACCAATCACTTTTGATTAAATAAGTATAGAGACGCAAGACTGGTACCACTGTGAGACTATCTTTACTGCCCGGATGCCATTCGGTACTCAGAATGTTGGTATACCAAATAGTTAACAACATCTAATCGGCTCTTGGCTGGTCAGATAACTTTTTTCGGTCAAGCAAGTCAGTGATGTCGATATGCATGTGCGACATTCATGTGCATTATAGTTTTTTTACAGGTGTTTTCAGAAATCAAGTGGCTCTCGCTGCTCCGGTTCCATTGCAGATTATAAGCAAATGTGTGTTTTTTATAGTTTTCTCGGTTTTGATCGATATGTGCCGTTTCAGCCGTGCACCTTTTGTGTAGCAGAAGTTGGCCCAGATTCAGCCCAGATTCAGCCCAGCCCAGATTCGGGCTGTCATGTGTAGATAAATATCGTTATTCGCCAATATACACGTATCATTGAATATGCATCAAAACGGTTGAAAATGGCATCATTCGAAAGCTCTCGTTAACCCAAAGACATCTGAGTTATCAAAAATTGCCCAACCTGGCTAGCGCTAAAGTTACATGGTTTGAAAAAAAATCGGGCCAATGGGGCGGACCCTACCATTTTCCTCAAATTTGGCACATGGATACGTCTCTACATGCCCAACAATCTGGCTGAAGAAATTATATGGGGCATTGAAATATAATGGTTAAAATCCTATGGCAAAAGTTTTAATCAATGATTCCTGTCCAAAGAAATCAGTGAAAACACCAAAAAGTATATCAAACGAAGGATCTCGTTAACCCCAAGACAGCTGCATTCAAAACAATTGTCTCACCCTGAAAAGGGTTAAAGTAAAAATGGATTGACAAAATCCGGTCAATGGGGCGGCCCATGCGATTTTCCTTAAATTTGGCACATGGCGTCTCAACATGCCCAACAATCTGGCTGAAAGAATTAGACGGGCATTTAATTTAAATCTAAATGTTAAAATTCCATGAAAAGGTTTTAACGATGAATTGCTGTCCAAAGAAATCAATGAAAACAGCAAAAAAGTATATCAAACGAAAGATATCGTTCACCGAAAGACAGTTGCATACAAAAAAAATATCACCCTGAAAAGGGTTTAGGTTAAAATGGATTGAAATAATCCGGTCAATGGGGCGGCTCTTGCGATTTTCCTCACATTTGGCACATGAACACGTCTCAACTTGTCCAACAATTTGGCTGAAGAAATTATATGGGGCATTGAAATCTAAGTGTTAAGATCTTTTGGAAAAAGTGTTTACCAAGTTTCACTGTTAACCCAAGGATAGCTGCATGCATAAAATTGTCTCACCCTGAAAAGGGTTAAAGTTATCAAACGAAATTGGATAGGAAACCTTGGTTAAAATCTTTTCCATTGGATTTAAACCCTTAGATTTCAATGTCCCATACTATTTCTTCAGCCAGATTGTTTGGCATGTAGAGAGGTGTCCATGTGCCAAATTTGAGGAAAATTGTGGGTTGGGTTGAGAGAAAAAATGGATTAAAAAAAACTTTTTCTCAATCCATATTAACTTTAACCCGAGGTTGGTTAGGATTTTTGTTAACTCAGATGTCTTTGGGTTAACGCATTGTCACAGCTGAATTCAGGACCCAAGATAACCCAATAGACCGATTTGAGCACAAATTGAGAGATGATGGTGTTTTTGAGCTGTCGAGGTGGCGTGGAATATCCCACTGCTGTCTTGTATCATTGCCACCAACTTCTGGTAAATAGCTACCTGATCGGTGTTGTATTATATGTATGAATATTTATATTATAATATTTGTTTGAACCAGAATGCAGGAACAAAGTATTTTAGCCGAAAATGTGTTTAAATGACCGTTTGGTTGTGTTTCTTTCTTTACGTTGCTTATGTTTCATATATTGTAGTACTACACTACTAGTACTGTAGTGTAGTACATCATGCCCTCTGCTGGTAGAGCAACCATTATTGTTGACTTATGCTTCTTATGCTGATTGTGATATGATGCACAAATACATCTTCAATGTTTGAAATGCAATATTGCCATTTTACCTCAGCTGCTGTGTATTAACCATTGCATTAATTTATTGTGTATTTTCAGGCTTGGAGCAGCTTGTCATTTCAGTGTTGAGTCAGGATCATCCATATCATACTCAGCAAGCTACCATATCTAAAGCCCTGCTACTTGATGACTGCGCTGCAAAGAACATAGTAAGTACTTACCACAACAAAATTGGATTTGCAGACAGCAGGGGCGGCGCCTCCAGATTTTACCTGAGGGGGGGCAAGTCAAAGGGGCTTCCCAAAGGGTCATCCCTGGCTGCAGGGGCCTCCGTCGAGTTGGGCCTACTATAGCGATACCGACGTTAGTTTGCTTTTATTAATGACGAGATCCACCTGTTGCTATTCGGTATCTCCGGAATCGGAATTCGGAGCACCAATCACCCAGATGACCCGACTTTCTTTTGATGCCTCAAACCCGCGCCTCTCTGCTCGCTGCAGAATGTTTCTGCGCGAGTGTGTCTACGGGTTTGTAATGTCAAAATATTTATATTACGGGAAGTAGCTATTAGGTTGATAGTTTCATACGATAAAATTCACATCTGGAGCCCCTTGGGTTTATTTCGTTTCGTTTCTATTTCTATAACGACCACCATAGCACTATCGCAAACCGATGTTGTGTAAAACATTATTGTCACATCATGCATGATACAGAAACAAGTTATGTGCAGCATATTCTTGCCGCTTTAAACTATATTATGTCCAAGTTTCGTAGCTATAAATTGATATATTCGTCGAAAAATGGCCATCAAGCTTTGCGAGTAGAGGGACAGGCGGTACTGTTCTGCTGCTATCAGCGCACACCCTGGAGTCATTGGAATATCTCAGCAAGTAGTGTGAATCTTAAAATGAAGGGCACCGTTCGATGCAAAACTTTATTTTCTACAAACCAGTGTCAATAACCACAAATAACCGATGTGAGAAGTACTTTATTTAACACGCGCCCTGGGGGGCGAAATCCGCCCACCCCTAAGGTCTTTCGAGGATAGCAAAAAGAACGGCGGCGCGCAGCGCCGACATTTTGCATACCTATTTGGAAACAGACTAACCTCATTATAGGAAATGATTGACCACGATTCCTCTCATGGCAGGTCACCAGACCAGGTCACGTGATGACCCCACCTCTAAAACATTTGCCAACCACAGTTTTGGGCTGATCGGTTTTAAACTTGCAGGATTGCATAAGTAATATACAAATGACTTGACTGTAAAATAAATCGTCGACAAAACTGCCACTTTTTTGGTGACACTTTTTGATACTTTTTGCGACACTTTTTTGCCTTTTCTTATTTTGAGACTCACGTCATTTGTATGAATATTTCTGAAATATACCAAGTCTCGAACAAGGGTTAAGCTAAATTGATAAAGGATTGAATATGTCCATAGGTACAGGGGCCCGTGGTTGCTATGGTACACAGGTGTACACACTAAGGTCACACTTATTTTATCCTCTAGCGCGGTTTGACGGCGCATAGAAACCTGAATTTATATCCATTCAAGCCGCTTCACTGAGAGCTTCAAAATGGTATGTTGGTGTATTGACTCGCCTTATTTATAGGCCGTTTGTAAGCAAAAGTCCATTTTTAACGCTTTCCGGCGGGGCAAGCCTCCTAAATTCTGGCAGCGCCTGTGAAATGCGATCCTGCCATATTCTGTTGGTGAGGCCTTGAGGCTGGTTATTACGTTTGCACACGGTACAATTGGCCCGGGGCTATGTCTACCGGGTGGAGAGTCGGCCCCGAGTCCGAACGCTTCAGCCGCGTTTCGGGCTGGAGCTGGAAGGAGAGC
>VOPJ01016362.1:0-24907 GCA_014673585.1 Semibalanus balanoides | reverse complement strand
ACAGCCTGACAGAGGTCAGATACAGCCTGACAGAGGTCAGATACAGCCTGACAGAGGTCAGATACAGCCTGATAGAGGTCAGATACATCCTGACAGGTACAGCCTGACAGAGGTCAGATACAGCCTGACAGAGGTCAGATATAGCCTGACAGAGGTAAGATACAGTCTGACAGAGGTCAGATACAGTCTGACAGAGGTTAAATACAGCCTGACAGAGGTCAGATACAGCCTGACAGAGGTCAGATACAGCCTGACAGAGGTCAGATACAGCCTTGATAGAGTCAGATACAGCCATTCGTCTGTCCCTCATGGGGACACCTCGTTCTATTCCTGGCAATTTCTACACCATGCCAAATCGGGTGCTCCCGGGCACCCGTACTGTTTGGGTTGTAGGGCACATCTGTGTGAAGTCGGTCTGTGGTAGCTCTTCTCTTCGCCGCCAGGTGCGCTGTCGGCGGTGATGGCGGGGCCGGCGGCAGCAGCTCCGGTGGGGGTGATGTGGTGAGGCTGGTATCCGATCGCCCTGACCGATATCACCAGCAGGTCAACGACGAGTCATCATTGACGGCAAGGCGGGTCATCGGTTGTAACGCGTATAAACAAGCAGCGTTGGTAGCAGATATAAGGGGGAGGGTAGCTAAGATGGCAGAAGGTCACGTTAGGCATCAAAGGACAACATATGTTAATATAGTATAATGCTTAAAACATGCTGCAACATACACGGTAGAACAGTAAAGACGGTGACGCCAAAGTTCCGACCATTACGAGCGACGTCCACTTAACACTCTCAACACCACAAACCAACAATCGCAGCCCAGAACTCTCAAACGACGGCCCGGGATGCCCCAGGACGTCCTTGGTGCAAGCCTGATCGTGTGGTCAATGCGCCTCCTATACGGACCACGCAGCCAAAATGTGTAGGGGTGAAACATGTGCTGATTTCGTCCCAGAAAACCAACCCACGGCGTAGAGCGCTGGTCCGGACTGAGATCAGCCCCTCAGCTCACCTGAGCTCCTGTCTGAGATCAGCCCCTCAGCTCACCTGAGCTCCTTGTTCTGAGATCACGCCCGCTCAAACTCACCTTGAGCTCCTGTCTGAGTCAGTTCCCCTCATCTTATCTCTGACCGCCCTGCCTGAGGGTCAGGCCCTTCGCTTACCTGACTCCTGTCTGAGTCAGGGCCCCTCAGCTCACCTGAGCTCCCTCCAATGCCTGGTCAGCCCTCAGCTTCACTGAGCTCCTGTCTAGGTCAGTCCCTCAGCATACACCTGAGCTCCTGCCTGAAGCCACTCAGATACACTGAAGCTACTGTCTAGTCAGCCCTTCACGCGCACCTGAGCTCCTGCCTGGAATTCAGCCCCTCAGCTCACCTGCTCCTGCCTGAGATCAGCCCCTCAGCTCACCTGAGCTCCTGCCTGGATCAAAGCCCCTCAGCTACTGAGCTCCTGCCTGAGGTCATTCCCTCAGCTCACCTGAGCCTCCTGGCCTGGAATCAGCCCCTCAGTCTCACCTGAGCTCCGCCCTAGAGGTCAGCCTCAGCTTACCTGGAGCGTTCCTTGCCTGAGGTCAGCCCTCAGCTTCACCTGAGCTCCTGCCTGGATCAGCCCCTCAGCTTTAACCTGAGCTCCTGCCGGATCAGCCCTCAGCTCACCTTTGAGCTCCTGCCTGGATCAGCCCTCAGCTCACTGAGCTCCTGCCTGAGGTCAGCCCCTCAGCTTACCTAGAGCTACCTGCCTGAGGTCAGCCCCTCAGCTCACCTTGAGCTCCTGTCTGAGGTCAGCCCCTCAGCTTCACCTGAGCTCCTGTCTGAGGTCAGCCCCTCAGCTCACCTGAAGCCTCTGCCGAGACAGGGCCCTCAGCTCACCTGAAGCTCCTTGCCTGAGATCAGCCCCTAAGCTCCCTGAGCTCCTGCCTTACTGCAGGGAACATCAGCTTCACCTGAGCTCCTGCTGAGGTCGCCCCTCAGCTCACCTGAGCTCCTGTCTGAGATCAGCCCCTCAGCTTCACCTGGAGCTCCTGTCTGAGATCAGCCCCTCAGTCGCCTGAGCCTCCTGCCTGAGGTCAGCCCCTCAGCTCACCTGAGCTTCCTGCCTGAGGTCAGCCCCTCAGCTCACCTGAGTTCTCCTTGCCTGCAGCGTTAGCCCCTCAGCTCACTGAGCTCTCTGTCTGGGTCAGCACCTCAGCCACCTGAAGCTCCTGCCTGATAGGTTCAGCCACCCTTCAAGCTACCTGAGCTCCTGCATGAGGTCCAGCCCTCTCAGCTACTCTGAGCTCCTGCCTGAGGTCAGTCCCTAGCATCACCTGAGCTCCTGTCTGCAGGATCACAGCCCCTCAGCTCACCTGAGCTTCCTGCCTGAGATCCGCCCCTCAAGCTTACTGCGGAGCCCTCCTCCGACCTGAGGGTCAGCCCCAGCCTCACCTGAGCATCCTGCCTGAGGTCAGCCCCTCAGCTCACCTGAGCTCCTGCCTGAGGTCAGCCCCTCAGCTCACCTGAGCTCCTGCTTACTGCAGGGAAACAGGTCCAGGAAGCGATACCGGTCCACCAGCAGAGCAGTGTCCTTGCCCTCGTACTCCCGCGCCTGTCGCACACAGAGATGGGCCATATACCAACCAAGTCTGCCGCACTGACAGTCAGAGGTGGATACAACATGCTGCACAAGGACGAGAGCGGCACGCTGGCAGGAGTTGAGACCGCCGCACGCCACATATATTCAATGAGCAAAGCAGACCCTATTGACCATCTTGAAGTACATAATACATATCCTCACAACCACGCACGCACGCACGCACGCAAATATCATACAACTTTTATGAAAAGCTCGTCCAGCCTAAGCGCGTTTGATATGGCTCCAGATAACAACTTATTCCATTAAAACAGAAAGGCAGTTCACTTTTGCTAATGTAAGGGCTCTTGAACGGAGCATAGATTCGCCAATGGCCGGGATAAGGAGACCATTCGCACCTGCCCGCTCCCACAGGTGTCGTACCTCGTTCAGAATGGCGGTGCGTCGTTTTTCCACCTTCACGATGCTGCTGAGGTCGCCGATGTTGCACTCAAACTCGAGGAACCGATTCCAAACCTCTCTGAAAGGTCAGGCAGGGCGTCAGACGGGGTCGGCGTTCCTCGAGGTAGCGAGACAGAGCGTGATGTTAGTGCTGATTGGGCAGTAATGGATGTCTCCTAGTCAGTGGGCGGCGGACCACTCGAGTGAACGCCAGGTGCCGCCGACAGCAGCTCTATTACAGACACGTCACGCCGCGGGGACAGGCAACAACAAAATGGCAGCTCTAAACCGATCAATCGTGAATGGCACTAACGATTCCGCAACTGCTCAGCCACGAAGAGCTGCTGCGAAACTTGTGTGATCAAATTAAATAGCTCAAAAGCAAATATTAAACGTGAGAACTGGCTATGCACAAACTTCTGAACAGTGAGCACTGCTGACGTGCTAATTGTAATTGCCAGTCGGTCCGTCGGCCGCCTGCCGAGTGGAGTAGGGTACTTACACAGAGCTAAGTTCGTCCAACATACCGGAGCTGAGGACCCGCTCAAACAGCACACGGGTGTTGTTGTCCTCTGCGTACAGACAGACACACGCACTGGTCAGGGACGTCAGGGTGCATACAGACACACACACACACACACTGGTCAGGGACGTCAGAGTCATCAGGGACGTCGGGATTATCAGGGCGCAGGGAGAACGCTCGTTCTGACGCACACGCGGTGTTAAGCACCTCAGGGGACACATTATGCGAGACATTATGATAGCAAGCGACGTTCCGTAGTTAAAGCTTCCGAAACCAATAAATAAATGAAAGATGACAGTTTTGGTACCTTACATTACAACAGGAGTAAATAAATATCACCGTAATACTGAGCCAAGACAAGGAACCAAATGACCAACGACCCCTACCTCATCCCATAGAACTACATCAACACATAGACTTACGGCAAGCGGACTGTTTACGGACGCCTTCTCACACCACCAAACTTCCCGAAAGCCTACCCCGACACCGGCATAACTGACCGTTCAGATGCGACAGGTAGTCGATGTAGCAGAGAATGTACTGCGTGTTGTCTCCAAACTTCTTCAGGCCGAGCTCGAACACTTTGAACGCCACCTCCTTGTTCTTGCTGCAGTAGTACTCCATCAGCGCCGCAGCCACGAACACGTGGTAGCGGCTCCGCTTGTCTTCGCGCGCCTTCTTGAACACCTTCCGGGCCGACTGGATGCCCTCGGCACGCCTCGCGAACTTCATGAACTGAATGTAGCCCTGTCGACGGAAACAGAGCCGTGCGTCCGTCAACACTGCGACCGGGGGCTGCACACATGGTCACGCAACAGATTGCGTTTAGTGATGATCATGATGATGGTGATGATGATGATCATGATGGTGGTGATGAGGATGATACTGAGACTAAAATGAGCGATGACGGTGGAGGTCATATTACGCCCAGACGATGTTAATTCTGTCGAGACAATGTATTCGGGAAGGTTCCGGTAACACTCAGCGAAAGAGCGTGCGTGCGTAAAGAACGGTGCACTGCGCAGACCCGAGGTGGAACGCAGCGTACAGGAAGCGTAGCTGCACCTAGGTTTAATCTAAGACTCCCCGGCGTGATGTTCTATCCGCTGAGCCTCCTCCACCTCTCACAAACACCAGGGATGACATAACAGCTCTAATCTCTCACAGCAAGGCAGACATGACATCAGCCATCAGCACGACTCGAAGCGCTCCCCTCAGCACAGCGTTCAACTGACCAGCGTCGGGTCGATATCTGTCACTTCCACCAGTCCCGTGTAGATCTTGTGGACCTTCTCATTGTTCATGCGCGTCTCCTCGAAGTCGGCGTGCGCGAAGTAAATGAGCATGCAGCTCCGCATCGGGCTCTGGGTGGCACGCTCAAACACAGAGGCGATCTCGTCCGAGGTCGACTTGGCCGCCGTCACATCCTGCCGGGGAAGATCGGAGACAAAGGGATCAGACGGGTTCAGACGAAGGTCACGTGGGGGTCAAACAGGGCCAAAGACGAGCCGGACATGATAAAAAGGTCAGACAAGGTGAAATTGGTCAGACAGGTCACGGTAGAGATCATACTGGATTTAGACAGACCATAATAAGGTCAGACGGATGTAAGATGAGATGAAACGAGGGTCAGGTGGACCCAGATGGATGGTGGCAGACTGGGTCACAAACCCAATCTGTCAACTCTCTTTCGCCCGCTTCACCCTCCATTTATCCTTGACCTGTTATAGTCCATCGCCCCTCCCCAGCCTCGACTCACCCCTTTATCAGTCATGAGCTGGACGGCCTCCTGGAGGAAGACGGCGTACTCGTACCACACGTCCGGATGATGTCCCAGGCACAGCAGACTCTGCTCGAACGCGAAAGTGACACGCCGAGTCCACAGCGACATGTCCTCGGTTCGCAGCGGGTTACTCTTCTCCCAGGCGATGTACTTCTTCCAGGCCGACATCTAGCGGGCGAATGGAGAAGTTAAAATGCAGGATGTAGCCGCAATGTTACTGAGCGACATAACAGAGAGTAGTGTCGCACCTGAGAGAGGTCATCATGTTTAGAAGATGTCAGATGTTTAGAAGAACGTAGAGCACAGCTCACGCTTCACACATGGCTATCACATACCACATATCAATGATGGCCTTTGTTCATGTGACTCCATCATAATTCAACCGAGGGTTGATCCCTACGGACCCTACCAGCCAGTCAGCCTATAACTATGCCGATCAGGCGTGAGCCCCTCACTCAAAATACACCCAGGCGAAACACGACACAACATACAAGACATTGCCAAAGTAACGGATGAACAGATCCCTTTTAATCCTTCCGACTGCTGGTCCTATATCCTCCGTCACGCCAGCGTTATCCCGGGTCTAGTGATCGCTGGCCACCGGGCATGTGGCGGCCCTCGAGCCGTCCCCCGGGATTGGTGGCCGTCGAAATGGCGTGGACCCTACTAGCAGCTTCGTCCTGCGGCCGGGGAAGGTCCTGTCCATGAGGCAGTTGCCCGGTCGGCGTTCCATTTTGACCCACTTTACCCTTTCTCCTTCATCCTATGGCTGCGCAATGGTCCGAAGCGGCCTTATCCTAACCAAACCAAACAAGTTGGTTGATAATCGTCGATCATTTGGGATATGACCCGTCAGTGGCGGATCCAGGAGTTTCAATGAGGGGGGGGGCTGCAGGTCCGGACCCCTTTTTGGGAACCTGAGGGGCGCCGTGTAAAAACGGAAACAAATAAGTTTTGTTGATTCTGGAATTTAAAACCCCAAATTACGCAAATAAGAGATAGCTATTGAGAAGAGAATGACATTTCCTTTCTTCTGACGTTTTAAATTTGCGTTTAAACCAGATCAGTATTCAGGAGCATATTCGGCATATTCAGGGACCCTGATCTGACCCACTCACAGTGCCCTTTCGGTCTGGTCAGGGGCATCTCTGACCTGCACAGAAGCCCTTTGAACTTCCCAGAGGTACCTCGTATACCAGCCTGCTCAGGGGCCCTTACGACCTGGCAAGGGACTGCGCGCTGGCTGCTTTGTCCAACAGACTCAATGGGCCCCAGGGCAAGCTCGCGAAGCCCCTGAACATACTCTAATGGGCCTCTGGGCAGGCTCGAGAAGCCCCTGAACATATGCTCGAGAGGCCTCTGGACAGTTTTTTGGGCCCCAAGTGGGCTAAATGGGCCCATGGACATGCTTGAGAGGCTCCTGGACACGCTCGAGAGGCCCATGGGTATTTAGGGGGGGGGCTGGGTGGGTTCTGACTTCTGAGGGCCCTTTACATGCACCAGAGTGACGCATTGCCTGGACTGGTTCGAGGGCTCCTCTTTGTCTTTTAGAAAGTCATTTAGCCAATGCAAATGGTATCTGGACGAATCTCGGTGGCCCCCCGAGACCCGTAAGAGAGGTCAATTGCCCCTTCCCTCGGCTGCGCCTCTGCATGTGTGAGGACTCCACCAAGTTTCGGCGTAACCGGGCGGGCTGAGGCAATGGTGCGCTTGCAGTGAGTGCCCGTGCGGCGAGATGTCGCTTGCGCTGAATGCCCACAATCAGCTGACCACGCCTCCTGGCAGCAGCTGACAAATACTGGCGACGTAGGCCTCTCGCTAGTCATCGATAAAAACGTGCGTGTTGTTGTACTGCTCCTTGCCTTCTGTGTGTTGTTTTGTGAGGGGCGAAAGAGAAGTAAGTGGCTCAGAAGACATCAAGGCTGCGTTCCGACCGCCACATTCCCGGCGGTCATTTTACTCTACCGCAGTTCGGCAATGTACTTATACATTGGTATTCCTGTTAACTACTTCCTACCGGAATCGGTAGAAATCTTTTCCCTACCGATTCCCCGGATTCCCGCCGGGAATGTGACGGTCAGAACACAGCCCTAACCAAGGCTCTTTAACCAGGTGAAGTTATCAGCGGTTTTTTACCGTCCCTTCACAGCCAGCGGATGACGTCATTGGGATAGTGGTTCGTTGCCCCGTCTGTCGCCCCGCCGTAACAGGGCGTACCACAGCCACAGGTTTGGGCCGGTCGGTTTCAACAGGATTTCATAAAGCCGTAAGTACCTACAATGCGTATACCCCAGGTTTGTTTTCATCGGTGACCTAAGGTCAGGTCTACCTTGTGACCTCCCCAGTATAAGTCAACGTGAAAATATTCAAACGCTTTCTTTTTCGAGAATACCAACGATATCAGCCCAATTCCTTGTGGATCATGTAATCATAAGCCATTTTAGATGACCCGGATATATGTTTTTTCAGCGAACCATACAGGGTAGGCAGAGGTCATCTGAGGTCACCAACACTATTTTAGCAATAACTTTCGAAAAAATTAAGATAGAAAAGTGAAACCGACACGAATGTGTTTGCCTCATCGAGACACGTCTCCTGTTATGCAACATGACTTACTTTAGGCACCACTTGACATTGACCTGAGGTCAAATTTCTAAGTTGACCTAGTACCCGGTCTTCATGCATAAGATTCGAAGTGCCTAAACGAGACAAACACGATGACATCAAAACTATTGACTTGTATATACTAGGTAAAAAGTTATGAAAAAAACACGTTTTGCCGCGAAATATGCCATATTTGTGATGACCTCTGGTGACCTCAATATTGGCCTGACCCCAAAATATTCATAGATTCGAAATGATTGGAAACGAGCTATCGAATGGTGTTATTGGATTTTGTCTACTCCCCATAGGAGCTGAGTTGCAAGGGGACATTTCAGAGCCAATCAGATTGTACTATGCCAATGACGTCATATTGGAAACATTTAGTAGCAATTTCTTTGCCTAGGTCCCACATGGTCCCACTATTGAGCGATAGAATCGAAACTCTCCACCTAGCGGAAAAACAGCGAAGCTCCGTAGTGATGATAACGAAATTGCGCTCGAGTTTGAAACAAAGCGCATAGCCGTTTCTAGCTATTTCAAACAGTGCGCGGCGCATGTATCCTGGATCGGATGGCATGTGTTAGGCTAGCAGAAATTCGGAATATTATCATTTGTGACGGAGTTATTGAATCAGACAAGTTTTTGAAATATTATTCAAGGTTCACAGCCAGCGATAGAGGGTTTACAGGCATGAAACCTCGCATAAGAGAGGTTGAAGGCAACCAGAATTGTTCTGTGCCACAGTGTAACTCAGTGCGTTACAAGTGCCCTCATTCAGTGGCGTAGCCAAGGGGGGCAAAAGGGGCCATGCCCCCCTGGAGGCCTGGCGGGCCCCTCTTGCGACCGAGCGAGGGCCCCTGGGGCCGAAGGCTCCAGTGTTTTGGATGGTGTCAGGCGCACGCAAAACGCGTTACGTGGCATCAACAACCCTCTCAGTCGGCTTGAAGGGGCCCTCGGTCGGCCTGAGGGGGCCCTCGGTCGGCCTGAGGGGGCCCTCGGTCGGCCTGAGGGGCCCTCTGTTGGCTCAGGCCACCGAGGCCCCAGTCACAGGGGTCGCAGACAGGGTCCAGTCCGGAAGCGCAGACCCAGTGACATATAACTGTGTAAATGGGTCCCATATTTTGAATCAGCGTCACAATTCCTTGAACGGCCGAAGCAAAGACAAAAGTCATCGGAGGTCATGATCTTGTTGGCCTCAGAAAAGGTCAGTCGGTGGCACAATCTCGGCGGAAGCCCAATTTTACTGGAAACACCTTATGCATATGCTCCTGAACAATAAACACTCGGAAACTGCCACAGTAACAAGGATCATGGCTGACGCAGTTGCGCCTGAACATGCCTTGTGAAGAAAACAAAGTTCATAGGTTAGAGGTCATGAAAGTTGAAAGTTTGAAAACTTTCAGAGTACCCATGTGTCAAATTGTCCAAAATAGGGTAACTTGAAAAGTTTCCTTGAGTCGGTGATGACTACGTGAGTATTTTCTGAAGAACCGAGGAGGTGGGAACAACCTCCACCCCCTCCCGGGCAGGTCAACCTTTTTTTGTGCCAGAATAATGCGAAAAATGTACATAGAAAAACATGCAGCCCCAAAAGTGATAGCTATCTGGTACAAGAGTCGGATTGGCAAATATGTCCTAGTAGGTTACGAGCCAGCCTTCGTCTCGAAATCAAATATAATTTAACGGAACCTAGGTTGAAGTGTTATCATCACTACGCACCGACGCCAGCGCCTCTGCGGGGACCTTTATCGCTCAATAGTATGACCCCTGCATCAACCCACTGAGGCATAGAGGGTAGCACAGTGGGCGCCGTCCCTTGCCTGTGGCGGCCAGGCAGGGACCCGCGTTTCGTTTATCCGGTGGGCCTTGAGGGCCTTGCATATGAATTAGACGTGACCTGTTCCCTTTACCCTCGAAACAGGGGTGAGAGTTGTGTGTGTTATTGCTGTGAGTGTCAGAACCGCCCATGGAGGACCCTAAAAATTTCGAAGATAAACGTTTTGTGTATGAACTGGCATGAGCGAAATTCCTTGCAATGACGTTTCAGGCCCTACGGTAATCTATATTCTAAGTTGTTAAGAGTCTAACAAAATTTAAGGCACTTTCCATTCACTCGCAATGATAACGCGTGCTTGACAAGAGGCTAACACCTGGTCGATGGTCGCTCTTCGGCCCCGCCCTCGACTCCCCCAACCACCGACCACTCGCAAACCGACCGGGTCACGGATCGGACAGCGCCGGTCAAAGGTCCCGCCCTCGCTCCCCCACCGACCACTCGCAACCGACCGGTCACGGATCTGACAGCGGCCGGTTCAAGGTCAGGCCAGGCAGAGCTAAAGCTCTGAAGTCGGAGCATAGCTCCACTCTTTCACGATTGCCTAAACCCACCGATTCAATTCCTTGCGCGAGTTTTAACATGACGAGTAAATGGTAAGTGCCCTAAATTTTCGTTGGACATTAACCAAACTTAATACTACAAATTGGCGGCTGGCGCAGGGTTCTGAAAGATCCATTGCGAAAAATTCGTTCACGCCAGTTGGCTCCTTCACAAGTTACGGTCCCAAATGGTCTGCCGTTCACAGTAATGCAAAATGTTCTAAATCGTACTACATCCGTCCCAAAGCTGAAGTTTCGTGGCATCTGAACAGTGAGAATATATTGACCACATGCTATGTAGACACGCCAAATTAGTCGTGTTTATTCATCTGGCAACAAACCGTGCACAGCAATCAAGGACACCCGCATCATGAATAGCGTCCTGGTGTGCATCGCAGCAGCTCTGTACCTGACTGAGACGAACTGGTGCCTCTTTCTGCCAACAGATGGCAGCAGCCGCAGCAATCGACCTGTACCACACACTGTGGAGCCCGCCGTCCCGCGCAGTGAGGATGATCGGACGGGCAGTCGGCGCCCAGTTCAACCTCATTGACTGCGACCTGATGCAGGGCGAGCACGTGAAGCCAAAGTTCCTCAAGGTGAGCTATCAACGGAGTACCTGCCCGGCACCGATCTGTATCCAGCTGGAGGCGGACGACATACCGATCTGTCGGGTGATGAGGGCTCCCCGGATTGTTAATTGCATCGGACTGTTACAAGAGCTCGCAGCTCCCCCCGTCCAGTCCGATCAATGACATTGTTAAACGTCCACGTCCGATCTTACAGAATATAACAGGTATGTTTTCTTCATTGGTTCCTGACATGTCCTCTATCTTCTATCGTCTCTATTTCGTATTCTCTGCATCTTGTCTGCATCTTGCCTAAGCCGGCTCAGGTGATGACAGCACCACTGCCGTATTGCAGATGAACCCAATGCACACTGTGCCCACCATCAACGACAACGGTTTCACACTCTGGGAGAGGTAACTATTGGGCATTGGCAGAGATAGGGAAGATGTAAAGATCGCAAATCAGGCATCTTTGTTCAATTCACTCGAGAAAAAGTATCACTGGGTAAGTTGCCTGTCTTTTTTAGAACTTCTGTAGTCACTTTCGAACAATTAACCCATTCAAAGCACACTTGATGCCAGCTTCAGCTGCTACAAATCTCCCGTCCAGGCAGTGACTCGTTTATGTCATGCCATACCCTGATGATGATTGTTATCTACTACCTTCACTGTTAACTGCTCACTGTCAGCGGCGCCAACCGTGCGCCGGCCGGCCAGTTGTCTCTCCTGATGATGACTCTGATCGTCTCCGTCACCGCTGCACCATCTCGGTTCCAGCCGCGCCATCGGCCACTACCTGGTCTCCAAGTTAGCGCCCGGCAGCCGGCTGGTGCCCACCGAGCTCAGGCAACGCGCCCTTTACGACCAGAGACTCTTCTTCGACTACGCCCTCCTCAACAACTTCTCCGCCATGGTACGTCTCTGCGCCTCTCGGCCAGTCACGGCGCAGTCGGCCACAGTGTAAGGCTGGCGGCTGGGAGAACTGATTAGGGTGATGACTGAGGCGAATCGCGGGGTGCTGATATTCGAGGCAGTAGTAGGGAAGATAATTATGATGATGAACTTCGCTGATTTTGGTGATAGCACAGCTTCCAAATGCTGTCATATCAAACGCCGCTATATCTTAGACGTATGTTGCAACTCCCGGCCGTTACCAGCTGACCAGGCGAGCAACGCTGTCTGTCAGCCTCTCGATCATACCCCACCCTCCCCCAGTGAGCAACGCTGTCTGTCAACCTTCTCGGATTCATAAGCCGCCGCCTCCCCAGTGAGCAACGCATGTCTGTCAGGCCTCGTCGAATCATACCCCACACCTCCTCCCAGTGAGCAACGCCTGTCTGTTCAGCCTCTCGACCATACCCACCCTCCCCAGTGAGCAACGCTGTCTGTCAGGCCTGCTCGATCATACCCCACCCTCCCCAGTGAGCAACGCTGTCCGTCACCCTCTCGATTTCATACCCCACCCTCCCCGTTGGCGATGTTTCGCAGACACTAAGGTGCTGCGCGGGGGCGGCGACCAAGTTGACCCAGGCCGCCATCAAGAAGTGCAACGAGTCTCTCCGCTTGTTGAACTCGTTTCTGAGCGAGGCTGAGTACCTGGCCGGAGACGAGATTACAATGGTGGACTACTCAGCCGCCGCCTCTCAATCGCAGGATGTCAGGTATGTCTGATGGTCTGACAGGTGTCAGCAGGATCTGACAGATGGCACGCCTTGGGACCTTCCATAACGCAGCATCTCTCTCATCAATTCTGTATGGCACGGCCCCCACATAGTTCCTTCAAAGGTTCATGGCGTGTCGTAATGGCAAGAACTTTTTCCTCATGAGTCTTGCCTGTCGGTGACAAAATGATAGTAATGGACTAGTTGCAGGTTACATAACCTCCATTTTTATGAATTCAATTAATATAAAATTAATAACATAAGTTTTCATTTGTTACATGCCTAAAAAATCATCGGAATCATCAGTATTTAAAATAAATATGTTTATTTACGTCACATAAAAATTATGCTGATTGGTCGTAACGTTAATTAGCAATAGTTTTGCGCACGCAATGCCTTCACAATACATATTCGCATAGGTTAAAGGAAATAGTTCACATTGATTTTTTTTAAAACACGATTTAACTATATTTTGAAATACAACTTCTTTTCACAATGTCAAAAATAGCCATGCATCGCGCCGATTCAGGACAGAACGACCTACATTACTAATTTTATCAAAACTATATGCGTACTCTCCGCAACGCCAAACGTGACTCAGCTAATCAGATACTCGAAAGTAGGCGCGTAAGATTACTGTATAGCCTCTGCCCAGGTGCGTGAGGCCCTTATTCTTGACATTCTTTATTTATGGCCCACAATCCTTCGACAAAAAGTCAAATATATTCGGCTGGAGAGCCCTTTCAACCCAGAAAACTTGCAGTTGGGTTTTTAACACGGGCTACAAAACTGCTATCTCAGTTCAAAACTCATATTGAAGGTGAACTATTTCCTTTAAGAGGCATGTGTGCCCGCCCTAACCCAGCCTGTCTTCTGCGTCTGTCGACAGACCGGTGTGGTGAACATTTCAAACCACCCTCACATCCAACGCTGGTTCGCGCGCGTCAGCACAGAGATCGACGGATTCGACGAGATCAACCAGCCCGGGGTGCAGATGATCACGGCCTTCATGAGCGCCGTGACGTCACCGGACGACAGCCAATCGAAACTCTAGCTGGACGTGACGTCAGCAGACGGCAGCCAATCACAGCCATAGTTTGACCGGCTAACGAAGAGCCAGTATACAGTGTGTAGTATAGCGGGGTGCAGACATTCACATTGAAGCGTGGCGCAGTCATCGTAAGGACACAGGATACAGAGAAAGTCAGTGGTTTTCGGGTGAATGGAAAAATGCCGTTATCACAGTGCATACGTTGGTTTTCGGGTGTATGGAAAAATGCCTTTATCACAGTGCATACGTCCGTGTGTTGTGAGTGTAAGGATGCAGCATATGGTAGCAATTTGTACTGGCCGACTGGTAATATGGCAGCATGTCCAACTTTACTGTCAACAGTGACTACTATGTGTGACCATAAGATCTTTTCAATAAGGCAAGAAGTTTTACTTTTCCAATTCATCTGGCGTTCCTCATTGCGATGGGGTTAATGAACCCATACAGCATGAGAATGGAATCTGGAGAAACTGCTTTTCACATATCCACAAAGCTTGTTAATGACAATGGCTTTGTGGTTGACGAATTTTAAGATATTTTCTTAACTTTGCCCAAGCTTGTTTAAACCTAAGACGTAGTAAGAAAACCATGTGATTAGGAATCGAAAACGATCAAGCTTTATGAAAACGATACAACATTGAACAGATTTTGAGACCATAGACTTTAGTCAAGATTACCAAACTCAGCCTGAGAAGCTCTGTATGATGGCATGCTCGAGTATAATTGTGCTGCACCGCAGTGCTGCATCAGTTATAACTGAATCATACTCGTACATGAACAAGGCAATTTCAACTAAAATATCGCACAAGCGACCAGACGTATGCCAAGATCCAAGAAAGATCCGGCATTCAGGATACCTAGGATCTGGGATCTTGTTGGAGCCTGGATCCTGCTGGATGAGTTTGTCGTGGAATCCTGTGGATCTTGGATCCTGGAAAATAACTTTTTCGTGGGATCCTATGGATCTTGGATTCTAGAGAAGAAAAAATCGTGGGATCCTGTGGATTCTGAAAAAAAAAAAACAGTTTGCCGTGGGATCTTGTGGATCTTGAAACCTATTTTTGGCATTGGCACATGTCTGCAAGTTAGAGTTCTACATGGCTGAGCTTTTCCTTGGCCTAGTCGCCCCACAGCCAATCCCAAATGTAATGGCTGGCGTTGCCAGCCGTGAGGGTAATTGCAAAACTCATGTGTTTATTAATACATTACTGTTACGGCAACCATGCGATTTTTTTTTACTATAGACTGGTTGATAAGAATTGATTAAACACAATCCCCAGGTAGAACATGCAGCCACAGCCGTAGCAAGCCATGATCTATAGATTTTTCCAAGTCACGGCCACACCCCATTACCGTGGTACGGCCGGCATGGGGATTGAGGGGAAGGGCAACGCCGTCAAATGTAGACCTCATAGCTGAGGGACATATTTCGGCAATTACCAAGCGGACTCATCACACGCGATATCAGCCCATCTCTGAGCAGAACCACATACTCAGAGGACACGGCCAGGACACGGCCAGGACACGGCCAGGACACGGCCAGGACACGGCTAGGACACGGCTCCCGCTTATCAAATGTCTGCGGTAGTTCAGTGGTAACTCCGTTCGGCCAACATGGCAGCTGTAGTCAGTTTAGCTTATATGCTGCCCATTTAAGCGCCGTGACCAGTAAAATGGAAACACTGAAGGAAGGCCTGGTAGACATACCACCCCCGAAACCAGCCAGTTGGACTCATTCTATACACACAGTCTGAACCTGTCGGCAGCTGTTTCTATCTCCCTGGTCTACCAATGTCTCCCCCCATCTGCCTGTGTATAGTGCCTCTGTACTGTCTCGTCACCTGTTTCTATCTCCCTGGTCTACCAATGTCTCCCCCCATCTGCCTGTGTATAGTGCCTCTGTACTGTCTCTAGTCACCTGTTTCTGCTCCTCTGGACTGCCGGTCGGCGGTACACTCGGGTAGTTGCGGTTGATAGCCCGGATCTCGTTCTCCATCTCTCGAGCCACGCGCTTGGCGTTGATGTGGTCGCGGGTATGCTCCATACTCATCTTCTCGGCGATGATGGGGTTGATGCTGTTCTCAAAGATCATGTAGTCCTTCCAGAGCAGCTCCACGCTGTTCATCGGAGTCACCACGCCGCGCTGGTACACCTGGCGGCAGACAGACCAACGACAAGTTTGTCAAGTGGTCACTAGGTGGCGCTAATGATGCTGGCTGTTGAGTACTTTAATAATACAAGTCAGACTTGTAACGACTCACATTGTTTTGAGTCGACTCAAGTCTGACTCAACAGCCGAATAACTGACTCGACTCTTGACTCAAGCGCTGTTAACACAAAAATTAATCGACTCGACTCTTGAGTCTTGACTCAAGAGCTGTTTAGGAAAAATGAATCGACTTGACTCTTGACTCAAATGCAATTTTAACAAATTGATTCGACTCGACTAAAAAATACATTTGAGACGACTCGATTTGACTCATCACAAAATTCAGTATTACTTGATGTTAAGCGTGTCGATGTCAGAAAAATCACATTCTATCTAGTGTAAATTGGTTTACTCAGATGAAGGGGCGTGGCCCCAATGCCCCCTTAGCTATGTTACTGTTGCATTTGAGTCACATTTGCTTGAGTCGACTCAAGTCTGACTCTCAACCGAAGAACTGACTCAACTCTTGACTCAAGTTCTGTTTCAAACAAATTTATTCCAATTGACTCTTGACTCAGGTCGCGCTTTTACAAATTGAGTCGACTCAACTCATGACTCATCCAAAAATGTCTGACTCATGAGTCGATTCATGCCTCAACTCTGAGTCAGTTACAAGTCTGGTGTGACCAGGGCCGCCGAGTCGATCCGTTTCCAGGGTACTCCGGCTCTTCCTCACTCTGAGATATTCGACAACGCTCGACCGAATCTCCAGGGTCGTATCGAGATTACTCCCATAAAATCTGCGGCGCCCGGTCGGAAAATCATTTAATATAGCTCGGATCCCAATAACCTAGCTGGAAGTGTTCCGAGGGCCAACCATGCGAGCTCGCAGCGCCCTCATAACCTGCTGTCAGGAACACGGTCCCATGTGCAACCGTAAACGAGTCACATATGGAGCCACTTAATTTTCAGTTAATACAAATTGAAAATTAAAATTGAGTTAATTTAAAGTTAATCTTCACTGATATTCTTTTGGTTTATTTTTATTTATTTTTAATTTTTATTTTTCGATATCGAAAAAAAATGATCGCGACTATAATTAATCAGAGGTAATGTTATGTTATGTAAGAGTTATGTAAAGCAGTGCGTCTGAGACAATGAAGCTACGGTCACATCATGCAAGATAAAGAGACAAGTTTTTCACAGCATGGTCTTGCCTATGTGAACTTTATTGTGTGCAAGTTTCATAGCTCTAAATTTGTATCGTCGTGGAAAAAATGGACATCAAACGTTGCGAGAAGAACAGACGGTACTGTTCGGCTGCTGCTGTCGGCGCGCAAGAGCTGTTTTGTCGAATCGCTGTTGGTCGGCGTTAACGGTATGCTAGCAGTTTGATCGATATTAGTCATGCTTCTTTCTACAGGATGTACACAGTTTCTACAGTGTAGTAGTGAAAGCCTATAAAGTCTACCCGATAATTTTGTGGATTCCATCATGTTCCAAATAAGCGATGAGAGTAGGCACAATCCCTTTAAAGGGAATAGTTCACCTTTATAACATGCAAAGTTTTGAGCAGAGATAGCAAATTTGTAGAGCAGAATAAAAAATGGGTTGTGGCGAAATAATTACCTATCGCCTACACTAATATATTTTTGACACAGGACTAGTGGGCCCCTTGTAGAAGACGAAGTTTCATTTCCCACGAAACTTCGTCCGATGTTATATCATACCCGCTGACGTAAGAATTACGTGATTCGTAGAAGTCTGGAGCAAACTAGCCGTAGCCATAGCCAATATTTAATGCGTGCAATTCCATATCGTATTTGCCATATGCATGACGTCATACATTGTCATTAAGTTGTGTATGGCCATGCCAGAGAAAAAATTAGAAACATTACCATTTTCGACGGATATCCATCTATCGTCCTAACAAATATCATATTATTATTTTTTAGCTCAAAATATCCCGTATGATTTAATTTCAAGACAACTTTCAATGTGAACTATTCCCTTTGAGACATAGCTGGAACTTCGGCCAACACTCTTCTTTGAGTACTTAGCCATCGTAGTCGACAGCCTGCCGCGCCTTCCACCCGCCGATTGTGTCGCCGCCGCGGCGACAGCCGACAGTCACCCCATCTGTCACACATCTGTCACCCCGTCTGTCACACCAGACCGTGTCGTTCAACAATGACAGTCTGCAGTCGGGAGCGCGTACCTTCCTGATGGCGGAGATCTTCTGGTTCTCGGCGTAGGAGCCCACGGCGTCGGCAGCGCGCAGGAACGACAGGTAGTCATGCCAAACGGGAAACGAGTGGAAGTCCATCCCGATCTTATCCAGTGCGAAATCGTACGCCTGGGCCATCTTCTCTCTGCAGACAAAGAGGAGGGGTAAGTGAGGAAGGTCAAGGCAGTGGAACAGCATGACCTTCATCACCAGCGATCTGAGGACGTTAGACAGCACTGAGTCTCACACATAACAGGAGTGTGGGGGGGGGGGCGGGTAGAGAGGGCCTCTCGACCCGTCCTTTCCCTTCCCGTCATGTGTGAGACTCCAATTCATCACCATACTACCACGCAGAGAGGTACTAAAAGAGTAAGCTTAGCACAATATTACAGCAGTGAGGTACAGAGAACGTCGGTCAAAAGCACGCGAGACTGTTCAGCAGCGCTCGCCGCTACTCTACTCTGCTACTAGCCTCTACTCTACTCTGCTAATAGCGCTTACTGACTACTCTGCTACTACCGCTACTCTCTCTGCTACTTAGCCGCTACTACCTACTTCTGACTAGCTAGCCGCTACTCTAATCTGCACTAGCCGCTACTCTACTCTGCTACTAGCCGCTACTCTAAACTCTGCTGACTAGCCGCTACTCTTACTCTGCTACTAGCCGCTACTCTACTCGCTACTAGCCGCTACTTCTACTCTGCTACTAGCTGCTACTTATCTTCTGCTACTAGCCGTTACTCTACTATGTTAGTAGCCGCTACTCTACTCCTGCCACTGCCGCTACTCTACTCGGCTACTAGCGCGGCTACTCTACTCTGCTACTAGCCGCTACTCTAGCTCTGCTACTAGCCGCTACTCTACTCTGCTACTAGCCGTTACCTTACTCTGGCTACTACCCGCTAACTCTACTCTGCTACTAGCCGCTACTTCTAACTCTACTACTAGCCCGCTCTCTACTCTGCTACTAGCCGCACTCTACTCTGCTAACTAGCCGCTAATCTTACCTGCTACTAGCCAGTACTCTACTCTGCTACTAGCCGCTACTCTACTCTGCTACTAAGCCGCTACTCTACTCTACTACTAGCCGCTAACTCTACTCTGCTACTAGCCGCTGCTTCTACTCTCTAATAGCCGCTACTCTACTCTGCTACTAGCCGCTACTCTACTCTGCTACTAGCCGCTACTCTACTCTGCTACTACCCGCTACTCTACTCTGCTACTAGCCGCTACTCTACTCTACTACTAGCCGCTACTCTACTCTGCTACTAGCCGCTACTCTACTCTGCTACTAGCCGCTACTCTACTCTGCTAAAACTAGCCGCACCTACTCTAACTACTAGCCACTTACTCCTACTCTGCTACTAGCCAGCTTTACTCTACTCTTGTCTACTAGCCATACTCACTCTCTGCTACTAGCCGCTACTCTACTCTGCTACTAGCCGCTACTCTACTCTGCTACTAGCCGCTACTCTGCGAGTCTGCTATTATCTAGCAGAGGCGGCGGCGTGAGGTCTCCAGAACTATTTCCCACGAATCTGGGAGGGGGAGAACGGGAATCAATGGATACTTAGCACCACAGTCCCGCCGCCCAGAGTGGTAGGCGGGGGCGGCCCTCTCGGTAAAGAGCCACGTGTCTGTACCATCGTTCGAACAGACGGGCGAATTTCGGGGCGCATTTACCTCAGGAACAGGGTTCGTATATTACCAGCAGGCACGGCAACGAACAGGCAAACTGTTGCTGGAAGAATTTAATATCGGGCATATTTCGCAGGAAAATGAATAACGGCGACTTCATCTGGAGTTGGACTGGCCATTACTCACAGGCAATGGTGGGCACCGTTAACCAAAAAGTTAGCTTCGCTAACCGCTAGTCCACAACTAATACAATCACTTCCGCTAACGCTAAACCGCTAGCACAATTAGCGGAAGCTAACGCTAACCGCTAACTTGTATCTTAATAATTGTCTGCAGTTTTTTATTTATATTATTGCTCTTCAACCCTCAAAAACAGACTTACAGAGCTGTAATTTAAATATTTTAGCCAGGGCTGGTAAAAAGTGCGATCATGATGCAAAAAGCGGGCGCCAGAAAGTACAAGTTTATCCGGGGCCGAAAAGGCCATTCAAACTATTTCGGCCTTTCAAGACCATTGTGATGGCGAGCGAGGACTACTTAAATGCGATTTTTGTTGTGAAAACGTTATTAGATGGGAATGAATTGGAATATCGTTTGTTGGTAATTTGTGGCAGTGTGATCTGCTTCAGCTACAATGCTCAGGTCACGGGGCCGCTTTGTTTCGGCCAGATTTGGTCGGGGGCCACCGAAACCATTTTTACCAGGCCTAGCTGTAGCTCAGACATAGAGCTGTCCAAAAAGATATAGTAAGCCAAGATCAGATGTCAAGATGATGACCAAGGTGTACACAATTAATTAAATGAACACATTAATTATTTGTTCATTTAATTCAATTTATTAAAACAGAGGTGGAAAGTTGCTCCGTCCCTGTCATTCCGTCTTCCTTACCTACCCCTGCCCTCTCTTAAATGTATGAAAAATATGCAACAAACACGCATGCATTTTTTAGCGGAACTAAATTTAGCGGAAACTTATTGGTCCCCTAACGGTTTTTTGTTCGCTAAACGAAAAGTTAGTTCCACTAGTTAGCGGTTAGCGGATTAGCGGAACTGTGCCCACCACTGCCCACAGGACATTAGTTTAATATGGTAGTGGAAAACGTGATCTGATTTAAGACGAATTGGACTCATTACAATGGGTTGATGGTTTGATGGATAGGATAGGTAGACAAGCAAGGGTTCCTAATGACAACAATCAATCGCGTTCAGAGTTTCATCACTTGTCTGGTAATGCAAGAGACGATAATTCAAACATACATTATTTTAATTATAATTTAATCCACTATTTAATAGCCAGCCACATTTACTAGCTAGCCGCTACTGAATATTCCTTGCACTCACTGCAAAACTCATTAGTTATGTGAGAGACGTATAAGTAAGCGCATAAACTGCTTGAGAGAATATTTATCAGTTTCGTTTCATTAAGCTGATCAATAACGAAACGAGCCAGCTGAATCCACGTTCAGGATCGAGGAAACTCACAAATATAACATAACATCAACTATTAAAAAGACATGAACTTGAATCCTTCAGCGCCAATGGTATTTATATCTTACGAGGAATCCTGTAATATAACTAAACAACACATTTCGTATGCAATGTTAAAATAAAAATCCCAAAGTTGAAATTAATCGACTGATAAAGTTAACTGAACTGACGCTCACAGAGATCCCATAAATGTTAAAAACGTGATTCTGAACAGGCCTCGACCACAAGGAGGTACCGAAGCCTGCTAAGTTTGGGCCCCGAGCATCGGGTCACGGCCAACTGACCCTTATCATCCTCTTCTAACCTACCTCCTCTAGCCAACTGACCCGTATCACCCTCTTCTAATCTAGTTCCTCTAGCCAACTGACCCGTATCACCCTCTTCTAATCTAGCCCCTCTAGCCAACTGACCCGTATCACCCTCTTCTAACCTACCTCCTCTAGCCAACTGACCCGTATCACCCTTTTCTAATCTAGCTCCTCTAGCCAACTACCTTATCACCGCTCTATCTAGCTATTAGCACTGACCGTTATCACCTATCTTCTAATCAAGCTCTCTAGCATACTGACCCGTATTCACCATCTTCATACCTAGCTCTCTAGCAACTGACCCTTAATCACCTCTTCTAACCTAGCTCTCTAGCAACTGACCCGTATTCACATCTTCTAACCTAGCATCCTCTAGCAACTGACCCGTATCACCATTCTTCGTAATCAACTGACCCGTATCACCATCTTCTAACCTAGCTCCTCTAGCCAACTGACCCGTATCACCCTCTTCTAACCTAGCTCTTCTAGCCTTCTGGCATATATCTTAAAACCACCTCAATGTCGGCTATATAATTCATGCAAATTATAGTGATTTGATATAAATGATATTTATTTCGTTATTACATGCCACATTCATGCATCTTCCGAACTAGTTCCACAAGGAAGCACAGCTTCCATCGATATCTCACTTTACAATGGCGAGCAAGACGAGCATTTCAACGCCGTAATTACCCTCAATTGATCGAGCAACCACCATTACCAAATTGACCGCACGGCAGCCAGCGCACCCATCTCGTCTCGTCTTGCCACTTAAGCAAACCGCTATTGGATATGACAATTGACAGTGCTATAGTGCCCTGGATAATAGGATATGCCGACCACAGTTCGCTCACTCGCAGCGGCTCGCATCGATCTCCTTAAAGAGAGAACATTAGCGGTGTGATAATTTTCTCAGGTAGGCTCGGCCTGCGGCACATACCAGCCTCGCTCGCATCCGCCGCATACAGCGCTGTGCATTTAACACAAATGACGCGCGCCGCCTGCGGCCGCGACCATACGGCGTACAATTGTGTCCCGCTGGCGGCCGCGACAGTACGGGCGTACACGTGTTCTGCCTGGCCGGCCTGCGGACCAGTACGACGCGTACACTGTTTGTCCCGCCTGGCGGCCGCGACGTACGGGTACAACTTGTCCCCGCCTGGCCGGCCGCCGACAGTACGTCGCACACTGTGTCCGCCTGGCCGGCCGCGGACGAGTACGGCGTGGTGTGCCCGCCTGGCGGCCGCGGGCAGTAGCTCGGCGATACGAACTGTGTCCCGCCTCGGCCGCCGCGACAGTACGCGGATACCATCTGTGTGCCGCCTGGCGGCCGGCCGAAGTACGCGTACACTGGGCCCGCCTGGCACGCCGCCGACAGTACGGTCGTACACTGTGTCCCGCCTGGCCGGCGCCGACAGTCGGCGTGACACTGGGCCCCGCCTGGCGGCCGCCGACAGCGGTCGTACACTTGTGGTCCCCGCCTGGCGCCGCGACAGACGGCTCACTGTGTTCCGCCTGGCCGGCGGCCGGACAGTACGGCGTTTACACTGTGGCCCCGCTGCCGGCACGCCGACAGACGCGTACACTTGCCCCGCCTGGCCGGACCGCCCCACTACGGCGTACACTTGTTGCCCGCCTGGCCGGCCGCGACAGTACGGCCGATAACACTGTGTGTCCCGCCTTGCCGGCCGCCGGACATTACGGCGACAGGTGTCCCGCCTGCCGGCCGGCCGGTCAGAAAACGCGTACACTTGTGCCCCGCATGGCCGGCCGCCGACAGTACGCGCGCACTGTGCCCCTCGGCCTCGGCCGCCGACAGTACGGGTACACACTGTGCCCACGCCTGGCCGGCGTGCGACAGTACGGCGTACACTGTACCCCGGATCGGCCGCGTTCACGTCATACTTCATATCGTCAACGCAGGCAGCCGAGCGGTGACGGCGGCGAGCTCGAGGTTAGGAAGTGGAAAACTTGCAGTCGGTTCGAGCCCGGCCAGGTTCGATCCAGACGCTCCACCGCGGCACGAGACCCTCCGCAGCACCACACAGCAGGTGCAGATGCCCGCCCCGAAGTTGTGCCACGATGCCGACATCGTGATGAAATCCAGTCTCCGTTGTTGTTATGACACTCTACCAATCAGCGATTTCCACCATTATTAATGTCGACATCGGTTGGCTCCGTCGGTTAAAGTAAGCAAAATGTCGACATTGAGCATTTCTCCAAGGCCAAAGAAACGCGTTGAACGAATTGGTGCCCTTTGTGCCGCAAAATTGAGAACCATCCAGAGACGTGATTTGGTTAAACTTAAAGTAAGTCCTATAGAGCTGTTGACCCTGACGTCACTGGTGGAAAGTGGTTCCCAACAGCTGACTGCGCTAATGTTATAGGCCACAGGGAATATTTTTACCTATATTGTGGGAGAAAAGGGTTCGATAATGCGATGAAAACTTGTTTAATGGGTAATTTGTATTTTTCCTCACTGTTATCACGCAAAACATGCATTCAGCAAAAAACAGTAACGTCACAATTGACGTTTAAATATCACGAGGCCATAGGCGGCGGAACGGGGGGGGGGGCACCGTGCTTCCTTGAATCTACAAGGGGAGCACACATATAAAAGTGCCCCCTTAAATATGGTATGGCCAAGGTATATGATTTAGGTCTAATTGTCAAATTATGGGAACACATTTCTATAATGCCGTCAATATTTACGAACGTGATAATGCTCGTGGAAAAACGATAAACGTTTCAAAAATCGTAGAAAATCGAGTTTTTAAGCCAATTGCAAACGAAAGACACCAAAAGAAAGGAAATCACATTTTCTTCTAAATAGTCATCTCGGATTTGCGCATTTTTTGGTTTTTAACCCTTAAAATGCAAAATCTTTGTTTTAAATAAGTTTTTCACAAATTAAATAAATGTATAGCTATTCAAAAAGTATCTTAACACATATTTGAGAAAACCACGTATGGACGACATCCAATTAATATTGCAAACAATATCTTTACTTTTGACTGACTTTTGGCTTCCCAACTATAACTACTAACTCATGACGTCATTTTTTTAAGTTAAGTTTTTTGCTTGTAGCGGCCAGATATACATTAACTATCTCAAACACTATCTCAAGCAGTGAGTAAGTACAATCCGCGTCATCGAACACCGAAGAGATTATTTGCGTTTTCTCACGAAAAGTTATTAACAAGTGGAATACCTATGTTAACACGCGCACTGGAGAGGGGTATGCCACTAACAGGCACTGAAGGGGGGGGACTTTAGTGCCCCTCCCGTGAGATATCAGAAAGTATGAGAGCTAGAACGTTTCAACTTACACAGTAGGTAGGTGCTGTGATGATCTACATTCTCTGAAATTTTGGTGACCTTAGGTCAATATCCTAAAGGTCAAACGTGGCCATGAAGGTCAAATCGGGCCAAGTGCCACCTTTTTGGGATTTGACCTCTGTGACGCTGTGACGTCACAGAGGCAGAAGCCGTCTTGCAGAAGCCGTCACGCTGTGACGTCAACTGCA
>VOPJ01016361.1:0-24907 GCA_014673585.1 Semibalanus balanoides | reverse complement strand
CCGCTCCCCTTGCCTCTTATTCCATCTACTACTACGAGAAGCATCTACTACTACGAGAAGCATTGATTTTTATGAAGGTACACTTGTGTTGTCATTTGCTTGATGCTGCAAGTGTTTACTGTAGGATAAACTGTCATTACCCGAAGGCCCTATAACCAGGTAGAGTCATGACGTAGACGTGTGACGTCACAAGTATTCACAGGCTCTAGGCGCTGTCGCCCGTAATGCTATTATGCATTATTATTTTAGGATTATTTTCTATGCGAGAGGAGATAAAGCACTGAAACAAAAACCATTTGGTAGAGAACTATTTGCTAATATATAGGGGCCTCTCGAGCATTGTCCAGGGCCATTGAGCCCACTAAGCCAAACATCTGACTATACAAAGTGCTTCTCCTGGTCATTGCAGTATTTGGGACTAGGTGGTTCCTCTGGTCAGTGGCGGTGGTGACAGGTAAATCCTCTGGTCAGTGGCGGTGTTTGACAGCGTGATCCTCTGGTCAGGCGGTGTTGGACGAGGTTTCCCTGGTCATTGGCCGGTGTTTGACTGATGGTTGCCCTGGTCAGTGGCGGTGTTTGACTGATGGTTGCCCTGGTCAGTGGCGGTGTTTGACAGGTGATTTCCCTGGTCAGTGGCGGTGTTTGACAGGTGAATCCTCTGGTTAGTGGTGGTGTTTGACAGGTGATTTCCCTGGTCAGTGGCGGTGTTTGACAGGTGGTTCCTCTGGTCAGTGAGGGTGTTTGACAGGTGATTCCCCTGGTTAGTGGTGGTGTTTGACAGGTGATTTCCCTGGTCAGTGGCGGTGTTTGACAGGTGAATCCTCTGGTCAGTGGCGGTGTTTGACAGGTGGTTTCCCTGGTCAGTGGGCGGTGTTTGACTGGATGGTTGCCCTGGTCAGTGGCGGTGTTTGGGACTGGTGATTCCCCTGGCAGTGGCGGTGTTTGATGATGGTTGCCCGGTCAGTGGCGGTCGTTTGACTGGTGGTTCCTCTGGTCAGTGGCGTGTTTGACTTGTGCGTTCCTCTGGTCAGTGGCGGGTCTTGGACTGGTGGTTCCTCTGGTCAGTGGGCGGTGTTTTGACTGGTGATCTCTGGTCAGGGGCGGTATTTGACAGGTGATCTTCTTGGTCAGTGCGCTGGTGTTTGAAGCGCTCGCTCCTCTGGTCAGTGCGTGTTATGCAGTGTTTCCTTCTGGTCAGTTGGCGTTAGTTTGCAGGTGGTTCCTCTGGGTTCCATGTAGCAGTGTTTGACAGGTGGTTCCCCTTGCGTCAGTGCGGTATTTTGACAGTGTTCACCTCGTCAGTAGCCTCAGTGTTTGACAGGTGGTTTCCGGTCAGTGGCGGTGTTTGACTGGTGGTTCCTCTGGTCAGTGGCGGTGTTTGACAGGTGATTTCCCTGGTCAGTGGTGGTGTTTGACAGGTGGTTCCTCTGGTCAGTGGCAGTGTTTGACAGGTGATTCCCCTGGTCAGTGGCGGTGATTGACAGGTGATTCCGGAGCCGGAGTACCAGGAGCGGGTCCTCGGATCGGCGCCATGTCCTCGGATGAAGCGGAGGACGACAGTCTGGAGTCGGTTGCGGACCAGGAGGACCAGATTCTCAGTACCGGTCTGCTCAACATACGACTGGAGCGGCTCATCAAACATGTATGTCGCTGGGGATGAGCGCAAAACCGCAGCAAACGCTCCAATTTTATTTTAACTGTACTTTTGCCAGCGTTTTTTGTAAAATCTTATTTTCAGCAAGAAAACGTAAAACATCACGGGTTAAAAGCAAATCGTAAATGGAGACAGTTCACCTTGTCAATGGGGTTTTGAGTTGAAATAGCAAAGCTGTTCCCAATACTCGAAAATAAATTGAGAAGCTTTTACATCTTCATAGAAACCCCTTAGTTAATTAGTATTGAGTCCTACATGTCGGTAACTAGTTTATCAGTAAAGCGCCGTAGTTGGCGATGAACGAGCGAGCGCGAGGAAAATGTTTGGTGAATTTCAACTCAATCGGGCAAGTAGTTTCTGAGATACAAAAAGATTGCGCAGGTGCAGAGACTTGTGGAAAAGTGGCGGCTGAGACGTCCCTAAGAAGACACCAAATTTGAACATATTCGACTCAGCCGTTTCTGAGATATAGAATAGGGTGTGCACGTGCGCACGTGCAGAGTCACTTCACCCCTGAGTTGTGGGAAAGTGGCTGCTGAGGGGTCCCTACTCCCTAACCACACACAAAATGTGCGCACAATCTGCACAGCTGTTGCGTAGATTTTGTGAGAAAACACTTTTCCAGCGCCCCTCACGCGGCACGCACCACGCGCAGTGGTATTCACCCACATGAGTCGGCACTAGTCTGAAACTGGGTAGGTTGGATGCGGCTGCTCAGCAAAGAAGACCGCTTGTCAAGCGGAAGTGCGGTTGCAGAGATATAAGCTTATCAAAAGCGTCGCCACAGGTCGGGTTGGGTCGGGTTGGGTTGACTCGGGTCGGGCTGAGCCGGTTGGGTCGGGTCGGCCCGCTCATACTCAGATTTTCCCCACCCATATACCACGGAAAGACGAGCGAGCGCGAAGCTCTCGCTCGTAACTAGGTATCTCCAGTCGCTGATGTGTGTTTGGGGGGGGGGGTGCGTTCCCTCGTAATACGTGTAAACGATGTTTGTGTATAACAGTATCTACACTTCTACTGCATGTACATACATGAATGATGTATTGACTCACATCACTTTTTACTTATCAAGGTGTTGTTTTTCCTAACGGTCGTGTTATTCAGGTGTTGAGCACACCGCTGCAGCGCGAGTTTCTCGTGAGAGCCGACCTGCGCGTTCCAAAGCATCTCTCAGCTAAGGAGCTTGGACGAGCGGTCATGGACAAGGTCAATGATATGGTACGTAGCAGCACCAGCCAGCTGGAATCCCTCTGGCTTGAAGCGGAAACGGCCTTTACGTAGCTGTGTGAAGTGAATGCTAGTGTCTATTAAAATACATGGAAACGCTCGAAATACTGCTTAAGCATCGCAGTGTTTTTGTTTATCGCAACGTGACGTTGTTCTGAGTTCTGACCACTTCCCAATATATTTGAATGGGCTCTGGTATTCACTTCACGCAGATGCACGCATATTTCATCCTTTATAGATAGCAACTAAATTTATACAAGCTAATATCATACTTTTAGCGTCTTGACACCCTTTTACACTATTCTGACGCATATTCACATATACACATGTTATACGCATATACGCATATTCTGAGCATGTTTTGCCGTTGTGTTCCTCTCGCATTGTCGTGATAGTACCTTGTTGCCGTTGTTTATTGGGTTTGATTGTTGTATGGAGTTCTTCCTGGCATTGCATGTTTGCTATACAAAAGTAGCTGTTATTTCTGTATGTGATCAATGTCGATCAAATCATTATACATTATCAGCCCTTCACTATTAACCACTGCTATTTCAGGACACCAGAAAAAGGCAGACCAGCTTGCTGAAAGAGCATCTTTGCAGTAAGTTTGCCGCTGAGTACTCTTGCTCGTTTTCTGCGTTGGTGTGTGTGTGTGTGTTGTTGTGTGTATATATAATATATATACTATTATATTATTATATAGGTAATTAATATATATATATTATATTATATATATATATATATATTAATAATTATATATATATAAATTATATGGAAATTTAACCACCTTCAGTAACCGATTTTGACAAAAATAGGTACACACGGTAATTTTATGCGTTGGAACCAGCTGTGCAATTTAAAGTTCAATCCGTTTAGTGGTTCTGGAGATATTGCCTGAGGCATTTTTTAAAGGTTATTGTACAGCTGCAGACAAAAATATCGCTACCCCCTGTCTGGCTACAGCGTAAGGACGGGTTCAGTTACACTGGACTGTTAGACCGTGCCGCTTAACTCCTTCTGTACTGATAGACGCCACACCTCTGGCCGCTCAGCCTGGGCGTTTTAACCATCTCCACGACATGCCAAGTTACGTTTATGTCGCGTAGTTGTTAATAAAGTTTGGCTTGGACCCTTTTTTTTTTTTCTGACGAAATCTGCATTGACAAAGCCCAATCGCCCAATGGGGGGGGTAAACCACGCCCTTGGTTGGGTTCTGAATCACTTTCGTCTTGGGGGGGTGAAAATGACTCGAAAATTAAAAAAGGGGCTAGAAAGACGTGGAACATAGCATTTGAAAGCTCTCGATATAGATGTTCGAAGTTACTTCCGGTATTGTTGTGCTCATGTTAATGTTAAGGTCATCAGAGGTAATTAAATGTAAAAATTTCCAATTTTAGGTTTTTGCTTCGAACACTCCAAAAAAAATCTTGAAAACTATCATAGCTAGGAACAAAGGGAAAAAGAAATGGAAAGCTCTTGCAAAATGCAATCGCTGATGTGTTCTCATATGTTTTAGCTCAGGTAAATAGTTGAGGCTTAAGAGGTCATCAAAGGTCATGAGGGCATTTTGTCAAAAAAGTTTTTTGTGAATAACTCGTTTTCATCACTTAAATAGATAGAACAATAATTTTAACACTATCGTGTGTGTCTCGTCAAGGCGCCTTGGAACATGTTAATAGTGACCAGCTGAGGCCGTTCTTATAAAAAATCGAGCCACCGGTTCGATTTTTTTTTAAAGAATGGCTTCAGGACTGGATGTTTGCTATGTTTGGGCACAATATAGGATACCAACATTGTATGTGGCTTTGCTGCTACAAATCTGAGGCACTATTTCGACGCTAAACATCTCCTGCGCCGAGTTATGAGCACATGAAAAAAAACAGCGGTTCGATTTTTTATAAGAACGGCCTCTGGTTAGGTAAACTTCCAAATTATGACCTCAATTCAAGGTCTTTTGGTGACCCAGGTTAGGTCATGTTGCGTATGGGGTGATGCGACTCGACGAAGACAATTACACAGTGGTGGTCATTCGCACGTCTCTACCTTTATTATATAAAGAGTTATAAGCAAATAGGTGCTGATGACCTCAGATGACCTTGTAGAGGTCACTGAGCAACATTTTCACGGGGGTCATCAAAAATTGAGCTTAAATTGCATTATTATGATGGAATTGGCCTGAATCCCAATGCATATTCTCCTGAAATTGGAAGCATGTTCTATATTTTTCCCATTCACTTATAATGGGGAGGTCAGGAAAATTCATAGTCATAGTCATAGTCATTTATTATAACTCATCCACGCGGTGGCTATTACGAATTAATTCAGCAGTTGCATAATACCATAAAATGCGTTGACAGTAAAATGACACAGGAAAATAAAACACGCGTGCTGCTAAAACATTCCTTATTGATACCGATGCTACATAATACGACTAAAATCACGGGTTCTCCGGGAAACTATGCAGTGACACTAAGTGACTATACTTATGCAACTATGCAGTGACGGCACCACCGGCGCCCGGCACTGCAGACCGGGCGTTCCAGGATGATTGTATTGTATTGTATTGTACCAGTAACAAACCATCCACAACACAGTGGCTATTATGGTTTCTAGAGTATGTTAAAGAAAGAACAAAGACATGCGTGTTAAAACTTCAGCACACAACATAGTCCTAACCACTAAACTAAACATGATCACACCACATGCAAGCGCAGCCCGTCACATCAGCACTTGGTGAAGCGAGCAGCTCGACCTTGAGCCGCCCTTTTTAAAAACGTCCACAGTCATAGTAGGCAAGTTCAGACGCAGTGAGTTACGCAGTAAGCAGCATCGGTATCTAAATTGTCTTTTCCGCCTCAAGTCCGCACTCTCGGAAGAACAATAGGTCGTCCTGCCTAGTTTGCCTGCTGCGATCAGGCCCGTTACAGTTGACATAAACAGGGTCCGCGACGAGATTCTGCTGCCAGTACCTACGATTTCTGAGTAGGCCACAGGGTCTATAGGGAAGAGACTAGGAGCGTCAAGCCACCGAAGTGAATCACGCACGCCCGATACGTGGTCATATTTACGTTTACCAGAAATAACTCGAGCCGCGAAGTTAATCAGCTTCTGGATGCGAAGGTGATTTTTGGCTGAGCCGTTACCGTAAACAACCATACAGATCGGATGTGGGAGAGCACGAGGGCGTTGATTGATTCCGTGAAGGGTTTCGGGTGGAACGGTAGGTCTGAGATTGAGGTACAGCCATCAGGATGCCGCTAGCATTTACGTTGATGAGGGCATCACATGAGACGTCCCACGAAATGCTGATCAAAGAAACTCCAAGGTGTTTCTTACTTCAGTAGGGGGGGTCAGGAATTACCCGAAGTTAACGTAAAGGACGAGTGAGCGCATTTTGTCTGTTAACCGAGTGTGAGAAGCCTCGAACTTGGTTACCATTAACTTTGAGGACCGTTGCTGTGAAAATACCCGCCAGAGAAGAGAAGCTGACTCCCATGCGAGCATAAGCGCGGGCAGGCAAGATTGGTTCTGAGACTAGGACCTGAGTGTCATCAGCTAGCTGTACTATAAGTGCATCGGCTGCGTAGAGACTCAGGTCATTGGCAAAAGCGCAAAAGAGGATAGGGCCGCCCTGAATGCAAACTCTCGTTGAGTTTTGGCCAGTCGGCACCTTGGGAGCTGCAGCATCCCGGCCACTGCGGCACGAGTCTCACGTGCCGTCAATGTGCTCGGCGAACAAACATGGCCGATATTGCGAGGGGACACTGGCTAGAATCTAGGGCCCTGTCCACCTGTGTACGAAATTGACCTGATCTTGGTCACCGGTACACAAAATCCGAGATAAATGAATTATAGGTACTTTCGACTTTATGACATCCTGCAAGTTTCAAATCTCTCGGACTAAGACTGTGGCTTTGGCACGACAACAAACATTTTTGGAGGTAATGCCACTTGACGTGGTAAGCCCGAATAGGGGGTCAAAATGACCCTCCCCACCGGAGCGTGGGTTTAAGATCACACTAGTCTTTACTTAATTTACTTGTGGGATCAATCAAAACTGAGCTGTCCCTGACTTTTCGAGACGCTGAGTCTCTGAGATATGTGGCGGAATCTGAGAGGTGTGCTGCTTTTTAGCCAAGGATGCATCAGAAACAATATGTATCATGCATTCCGTTGCTTAAAATGACTTTGATTCGGAAATGCTGTGTATCTATGTATCTAACGCACCCCGTCTCCGTTTACCGAGTTCGCGCCATTCGGCCGACTGTTCTCTCCCCGGCTGCTAAGGCCGGTCTGTGGCCACCTGGCGTGCGGTAGTTAAAACACAAGTGTCTCCGTCTGCCGCCAGAGCTACGCGCGGCCAGCGAGAAGGCGGTCTGGTACACGTTCTCTCTGCACGGCCAGGCGGTGGTGACGTCACCGCGCGGACGGCGTAAGATCGCGCGCCACATCGAGCACGCGCTGGACGACACGATGGACGTGCTGGTGGAGCGTCTGGAGGAGGCCGTCTGGGTGGTGCTGTTCAGCCGGGCGCATCTGGAGCGGCTGCAGCAGGCGCGCGCAGATGACCGGCCGGGTGCACGGCACGGCGCCTCGTCCCTGTATCCTTGGCCGAGCAGGCCGCTGTCCGATCCATCTAAACTCGGCAGCCGACACATAGTCGCCGTCCGACTTATAGCTGACCGAATCGCTCAGAGTCAGTGACCTGTCAGAATGCCACCACCTGCTCTCAGCTAGTACACACTTCTAGATCTATACCGTGCTACAAAGTGGACTCACTCTTACAGAAGACACTGTCCAGAAATGACCCTGATACTAGCAACTGATCTGCACCGTGACCTGCTCACGTCCTGATCCAGGTGACCTGTAGCAGACTGACCAGCTTGCATCTATATGAAGACACTGAACTGTCTCAGTAGTACACATGTCAGAACTTGTCCAGTGACACTGACAATATCTGTCCAGTTGACTCTGTCAAGCGGTCCAGTTGACCCCTGTCACACCTGATTTCCAGACTGACTTTAGATCAGACTGTCAGTATGACCTGTCAGACTGCTCCCACTGACCTGTCAGAGCCTGACCAGTGACACCTGGCAGACTGTGTCAGTGGCACTGTCATGACGCACGACATGACACTGGCAGAATGGCCAGTGACCCTGAGAACTGTACCCAAGTATGACCTGTCAGCTGTCCAGTGAACCTGACATACTGTCCAGTGACCTGTCAGCGACGGTCCAGCTGACCTGTCACACTGTCCAGTGGGAATTGTCAAGAACTGGTCGCAGTGAGGCCTGTCAGAACTGTCCAGGGATAGACCTGTCAGACTGACCAAAGTGGACCTGGAGAAATCCTGTCCAGTGACCCTGTCCAGACTGACCAGTGGACGGCTAGGCAGACTGTCGCAGTATAGAACTTGTCAGACTGCTGCAGTGCCTGTCAAACTGTCCAGTGACGCTGACATGCCACTTGGTCCAGATGACCTGTCAGAGGTGCGCCAAGTGACCTAGTCAGAACTGTGCCAGTGACCTGTCAGACTCGCTCCAGTGACCTGTCAGAGGCCTGTCCATGTGGACCTGTCCAGACTGTCCCAGTTGATCTGTCAGACTCGTCCAGTGACACTGTGACAGACTGTCGCAGTGACCTGGTCAGACTGTCCAGTGACCTGTCAGACTGTTCCAGTGACCTGTCAGAACTGTCCAAGTGACCTGTGCAGACTGTCCAGTCGCACCTGCCAGACTGTCAGTGACCTGTCAGTATCCTACTCTCCACAGTGAAACATGTACAGACTGTCCAGAGTTGACCCTTTCATACTGGTATCAGTGACCATTAACTCTTAGACCTCATGGATATACCAGTGACCTGGTAAAGTATCCCATGTGCCAGTCGAACACATTTCGACTGTCCACGCTGACGGTGACAGACTGTCGCAGTGGTCCTGTCAGCAGAACTTTTCCAGTGACTTGGATACAGGGACTGTCCAGTGACCTGTCAGACTGTCCAGTGACCTGTCAGACTATCTCCAGCTGACGGAGGTAACTTGACACACTGCACCTTATTTTGCTATTGTGTGATCAATGCCAACCATTTCAGATAGCGTTGTGTATGCGACAGTATTTCCATTGTCATGTTATCACCACGGGTACTGGATTGGTCGTGGGCCGTGCTGACTGTACAGTCAGTCTGTAGCCCCCGCCCCGGCTGACTGATGTCCCGGCTGACTGATGTGACTGTGTGCGGTACAGGCAGTGAGCAGCGGGCTGGGTTTCGGCGAGGCGCGGCCGTACCCTCTATCCGGCCGTCGGCTCTCCAGCATGCGGCTCATGTTCACCGCCAAGAAGAGCAAAAAGTTCGACAGCGACCTGCCGGCTGACGAGTACCTGTGTGAGTACCGAGTAGCTGCACCGTCCCGTCCGGGGTGGGGTGGGAATGAGGCGCCCGGCCGCCCCGTCCCGCCCCGTCCGGTCTGGGCTGGAAGGTGACCGGTTGCCCTCTTCTGGTCGGGGCTGGGTGTCCGGCCGCCCGCCCCGGGCTGACAGGAGCTGTGGTGGATGGCGCCGGGGCCGGCCCGCTGTCCGCTGCCGTCGGTTAGCGGGGTTAGCGGGCCCGCTGTCCGCTGCCGTCGGTTAGCGGGGTTAGTGGGTCCGCTGTCCGCTGCCGTCGGTTAGCGGGGTTAGTGGGCCCGCTGTCCGCTGCCGCCAGTTGGCGGGGTTAGCGGGCCCGCTGTCCGCTGCCGTCAGTTGGCGGGGTTAGCGGGCCCGCTGTCCGCTGCCGCCACTTGACGGGGTTAGCGGGCCCGCTGTCCGCTGCCGCCAGTTAGCGGGTGTTGGCTTGTCATACCGAAGGCCCGCAGCTCTTTGGTATGACAGCATTAATTGTGAAGACTTTGTTCTTTGTAAAAAGGCTTTTGGCTGTACGGCTCAGCATTATAGCGTTGGACTTGCAATATAGCGAATAGCGAATGCAATATTGCAAATAGCGTTGGTTGCTGGTTGGAACATCGCTGCTGGCAAAGTGTTCCGGTCTCAGGGCTTGGTTCAGCGTGACCCGCGACCTTGACAAGCTATGACTGGCCAACACTCAACAGTGACTGTATCAGCCTAAAACGCCAATACCATCACCACATAGGCACCAAGTGTGCTAATAAGCCTAAGTGAGATTGTTGGCAAACGTCAAGGTCAGGTCACAAAAGGTCACTATGTTCAAAAATTATCTACGAAAGTCATGCAACACATGTTTTTTGTTTTATTTTACATGCATCATTATAAAATGATAGTCATTTTACCACATGACTTCAGGCACGTTAAGTTAGTGTCAAGCTTAGGTTAAGGTCAGGTCAAATAAGGTCAAAATTAGAAATGGATAAATCTAAACAAAAGACACGTTTCTGGACTAGTTTTGTCTCAGAAATACTGTACTGGCAAGTGGTGACATAATCTTGCATTTTGGTATGGTAAATGCCGTATGTGTCACAGTGTATTCTCTGACATATACTCCGTTTTTTATATACTAAATATCATGTTTGTCTATTTGATTTGGTAAGCAACCTTTCGCTACATTTCCTTTGGGGTCAATGAAAAGACCACTGAAAATCCGAAAGAATAGCTATCTTTGCTGCACTGCATCATTTTAAGATTTGTCTGAATATTTTGGATTTAGTATTTATTGTACGCACTAAATATGGCGATTTAGTACGGTATAGCATAAAGTCTAGGCTCGATTAGTAGTGTACAGGTCTTCGTATGTGCTAGTGACAACAACTAGGAGTTGCCGATATGTCTATTAAGAAAAAACGAACGAATTAACTTGACGTTTCTATTATTTTGCACAGAGATGTAAAAATCTCATGTCGAAGGTACCCAAAGTTTCACCACAGATATGTATACAGACTATTCTCTCTGCTGTTAGCTATTCACTGAAATGCTGACTTTAGAAGGGGACGTTATTCCTCACCATCCCTCTCCCAGATGTCATATGTCCGGGTTAATGTCCCGGTAGTACGTGAGTGAGTAGTGAATGTGGGCCGTACCGCCCGATATGTTATCAGTGGGGATGCTATGCTCGATGGCTGCTTCGGACCGACCACAGTCTGGTCTGCTGATGTCCAGTACGCCAGCGGCGTGTGAGCTTGTGGAAGAGATCATCTGTGTTCCGCACTCTAGACGTCTCAGCCTGGGCCAGCGATTCTTAGCCGCCACCAGTATCAGCTGCGCCCGCGCCGCACTCAGCCGCGAGGCCATCTATGTACATAGTCTTCGGCTCGTTATATCGCTGCTAATCGGCTAGCTCTGATGGATCAAGCGCCGTCCAACGCCCAGCATTGCACGAATCGTTCCACGATTTCTGAACACCCAAGCAGTGGCGTGCCAGCGCCCAACAACGCGCGTCCTCAAGCGTGCTCACATGCGCGCGTCCCTGGTACCAGGCAAGTCTCCAGTGTGCCAGCGTCGGCGTACCAGGCCCCATAGCCGCGCGTCCCGAGGTTCGTGCCTAGCCGCGGCGGTCAGTGTGGCCAGGCACTGTCGGCGCTTCCAGTGATATCCAAGCCGCTCCGTAGGATGTCAAGCGCCACGCAGGACCGCGTCCAGTGTCCGCCAGGCGGTCCAGAATGTGCCGCCGCGTGCGTCCAGTGTGGCCAGCCGGCGGCGTCCAGCGCCCCAGCCGCGGCGTCCAGTGTGCCAGCTCTGCGCGCTCCATGATGCCAGTCTCCTGCGGCGGCTCAAGATGCCTGTATCAGCTGACATCGCTGCTGTGTCCAGACTGCCATGCTGTGCCGTGTAGTTTTGTTGACGTCAACGAATCTGTAGTGTTTAGTATCCACGTACTTTATAACCTGCGTCGTAAGCTATACCTGCAAGCCGTGTTACCCGCGAGCAGCATATTATGTCTTCTGCACGGCTATTGGTAAATTCCGTGGGTCCATCCGGCTTGATCATTGACATTAGTATAATCCCGAGTATATTAATCTCAAGTTTCGATTCCCCAACTTATTCCATCATCTTGTAATGAATTAATCCTACATAATCGTTTCTATACCTTTCATAGAATCGAGATTTGGTCATTGAGTGAATATGTCTGTCATCATTAAGCCGTCAGTCTATATATGTTCTAGTACTCATGATCACTTCGACGCTGCACTATATAATACTATATATTCGTCCATATCGGCCATATCCAGGATTTCACCTGCTTTGGTATAAGTAGTTATTAATATGATATCGTGGCTCGTTCTTGATTCACCAGTCGAACATACTTCATTTAACATTTGTATTGTCATATTTATCTCTCGAAAGTATTGATAGAACTTCAGGAACTTGCGAGATCCTTATTACACTTTACGTATAACTGATAGAAGTTCTTCAAATTCTTCCCTGAGTGAGTCGCAATAGTGGAAGGGGTTTACGTCTACAATAGATCATCCCGTCTGATAATTGTCGTTTATCATCGAGGCAAACGGTTCTCTTAATTTCGATATTGGCTCACGTGTATCACTGGGAGATGCATCATTTTTCGCCCAGAGTTCGGGTTCGTCATAGCCCTGGTGATGAATTATCGGATCCATCTCGCACGCATTTCACGAGAGGTCTGTATTCACATTAAACAGAGTCGCCTTATGTTGAAAATTGAGTATTGACCATTATTCATGTAACGGGAGACCTAATCCTGAATGGACGTAGTCGAGGTGATTAGTACGATAGATGCGTCGATGTAGTGGACACCAAGAAGAAGGAGCGAGCGAGGCTCATTCTGAGTATCGCTTCAGATCGGTCAGACACCTTTTGTGGCGGAGATAGACTATGCGGGTAATCTAAAGTGGAATTAGAGGAAGGCGAGGAAGACCGTTATTCAAAGCGATATTGAAAATCTTCCATAGCAATAAGATTGTGTGACATCTGATATGAACATTAGATAGCTTGAAGTCGATATCTGTGTGATGTGAAATTCGATCACCGTTATGGCGAATATTATTACGTGGTCTGTTATCGAATCTGATCATCTCGAATATTCACTTCTCTTAAGTTTAGACACAAGGTATCAGTATGCTCTGCCCATGATGGGTAAATTATTTTCATGCGTATGCTCACACAGAGTTATCTGTGTATTCATCATGAGCTCAAGATTAGAGTGCGTGATGAGCGGGCGCGCATCTCCACTTAAGCCTTCAAATTAATTAAAACTTCAATAACACCTGAAGCGGAATTGTGTTTAATGTCCCTTTAATACAAAAATATAGTGTTGCATCCATGTTTGTTGTATTAAAATAAATGTAATGGAACGATTAAAATAGATGCCTTCAGTCGAATCAAATACCAGTCTGGGCATTTCATGGGTAAGAAGTTTGCAGTGGTGGCATCGTCTAAAAATGTAGTTCCGTTACTGTTGCTCCGCTTAACTTTGCGACAAATTAACAGAAGCTACTTAGTCCGTGACTCTCTACTTAGAGTGTAAACTTCTTCCAGTGGGCAATGGGCGCCACATAACCATTGAGTTGAGGCGCCCTTAAGCCAAATCATCATCATCACTTCTCCAGTGAGGGGTGGGTGGCCACGCCCTACCCCTCTTTTTTCGGGAATAACTCGCGTATTTATCAACTGATTGCGATGACACGTTCAGTACCATACTTTTTTAATCCATGTACTCTGAAAATTTCGATGTTTCTCAGGGTCGTGTCAGACGCAAATGGCGTCCCTGGTTGTATCGATGCTCGCAACTTGTGCACATTCCGAGTGTTTGTTGTTCAGAAACGAATTAATAGGTGCTAACAAGTGACATTTATGGTTTCCACTGAGATCATGACCTCGGTTGACCATTTGAGAGGTCACCCGAAGTCTGACTGACCTCCGATGACCTGTTAACTTTTTGGGGGGCCTTTTAGTTTCTAAAACATTTTGTGACGCTAATTTCAAATTTGGCATCCACAAATTAATATGCTCTACCGGGGTCATGTTCTTACACGGGTCAACCGAGCTCACTGACCTCAGATGAACTAAGATGAAATTCGTTCGGTAAAAGATCGGTTTATATGCTTCTTCTATGTTTCCAGCTATCGGTACCTATCCTTTTTGGATAGGTACCGATAGCTGAGGAAAGGTACCGACCGACAGAGCCCACAGGATAGGTTTCACACCGACCCATTATCTCAACACAAAACAAAGGAAATAAAAGAGTAATGGACTTGATAATAAAGTTACGGAAGTTTCTTGTTCCGTTACCTGTTTTGAAAAGTAACGAGATCGTTACTCCGTTAGTAAACAAGTAGTTCCGTTAGTAATGAAGTAACGGGGTATTAGAAGCTGCCCACCGCTGGTAGTACGTTTGTTAATTACCATTCATTATATCAATATTTATTCTAATAACAAATAATAACAATTAATGTTTCATGATGAAATAAGAAATGAAAAAAATCGATTAGTCTACACTCAAAACTTGTTTACCATTTCCTAGAGGAAAAACCCGCCACAGCCGGGTAACAGAGCCCACAGAAGTCTTTCGCCACCCACTGGGTAGTTAACTGTTTTAATTACTCTCGCTCAGAGGGTAATTTTGTTCAAGTAAATATGCAAAACAAAATCGTCAAGTAACTATGAAAAATGTACCCTCTGGACGGGAGTAAATGAAAAGAGCTTACCACCCGGTGGTTGGTGAAAAACTGATGTGGGCTCTATAACCAGGCCGTGGCGGGTTTGCCCTCAAGGAAAGGGGGAAAAAGTTGCATGTGTATGAGGTCGTCTTGGTAGTAGTACGTAGTACCATGAGCTAGTACCACGAGTTTTACCGGAATGGGCCGGTAAGCGCACATTGAAACGTCGCAGCTAACGCCCATCCTCGTCGTGAGCGATTTGTTTCTTTGACTTAGCAACAAGAGGGCAACATCACGCAGCATCAAACTTCACCATTAGCTTTCGACGGTCTCGATGTGACGCTCCACACCCCGTCGGTCTGCACGGCTCACCCTCCCCTCCCGCCCGACAGCTGCCGGCCGATGTGAGGGGAGGCCGGGTCCAGTGTGGTGTCAGATGACCATTCGCATAAACCATATCCCACTGTAGCCGACGGGCGTGCGTGCCTGAGTGGCTACGTCATCTCTCTATTAGCGTGCTACTCCCTCCATCTAGCGGTTTTCACTGCAACTAGTAGCTTCAAAAATGTCCGCGTCAGACAGTTTTGTAGGTAGCAGGCTTGGCTTTGGATGTGCGCTTGGCTTTGGATGCACCTCAATTTTGGAGGCTGGGAGCTTGGACGATGACGATGTTCCCTACCCGGGCGAATCTTGGAGATCGCAAGCGTTGTTGGCTGCGGTTTTTGATGGGACAAGCATTGAATGCTACAACTGCGAACGCTTGCTAGTTCCCCATAATGTTAGCATAGGATATGATTGATGATTCAAGTGAAGGTTTTGTTCAGTGACCCATACAGGGTCATCTGAGGTCATCCGAGCCCCGAGGTCTCCCAACACTTTTTCGTTGATAACTCACGACGCAATACAGATAGAGCAGTCGCAGAGAAACTTTCAACAATGTGTTTGTCTCGTCAAGATACGTCTCCTAATATGCAGCATGACATACTTGGGTAACCACTTGACCTTGACCGGAGGTCAATTTTTTAAGTTTACCTTACATGGTCAACATGAACACATTTCGAAGCGCATTGACGAAACAAACACAATGGCGTAAATAAGATGGCGTGTTATCTTTACACGGTAAAAAGTTATTTGCAAAAAAATATTGTTTTCAAATACATGTATTTTTGACCTTTAAGACCTTTAGAGCCAGCCTTAACTTATTGACCGGAGCTCAGATTTGATAATTCAAGATTCCATGTTATTGATTCAAGATTTCAAGAGCTTTCGATTGCTTTTTACCGTTTGATCCTAGCATAGTTCCAGAGATCTATGGGGGTTTCTGGAGCGAAGTCCTAAAACTAGACAATTTGACCTTTGATGGCCTCTGGTAGCCTCTGGTGACCTCAATTTCGACCTGAGTGAAAACATCTGAGATAGTTTTCAAAATATTTTTTGATGATGATTCGAACAGTGTTTTGGGTTTTGGTCTAGGTACGTCCCATAGGAGCCGAGTTAGAATGGGGAGGTGTTACCCCCCCCCCCATAGGGCGTGGAAAATCCCGAGGCCCAGTGGGGCGCGGGTTAACCTATAACCTCGAAACCAAATCCCTCGGAGATGTGGTGTCTCGGCACGGCGGAAAACACTATGGTGTTAATTTTATTTATCGAATCGGTTGATAAATATTGTTTAGAAGGCCCACCATTTCCTGAAATGTGATGAACCCTAGAGGTCCAATTCGGTCAGCTATCGAAAGCCGATAGCATATTCGTGAATATCTCGAGGACCTGCACACCGATTGCAAGCCGAATCGGAGCTCGTCGCTGAATTCGTATACGAATACGTCGCTGACTTGACGGACATTCTTCTGTGACCTATGATCATCTGACATCTATGATAAATGCAATGAATGTGCAACTGAATTTTCAAACATATTTGCTGAAGCCTGATCTTTCCCGAAATAATTAACAGATTGATTACGAGTAATTCGCTGTCACATTATATTATATTATAAGTATAGTAACACACTAACAGTGCTCCTCATCAGGCATGAGTCGATACCACGGTCGCGACGGCGCATGGAGCATTCCACGTATATGTGGAATCACCGTCCAGTCACTGAACCAGTCACGTCCAGTCACCGCTAGCCTCCACCAGTCACCTCCAGTCACCTCAATCACCGCCAGCCTCCACCAGTCACCGCCAGCCTCCATCCGTCACTGAACCAGTCACCACCAGTCATCTACAGTCACCTCCAGTCACTGCCAGTCACCGGCAGTCATTGCCAGCCTCCACCAGTCACCGCCAGTCACCTCCAGTCACCTCCAATCACTGTCAGCCTCCACCAGTCACCGCCAGCCTCCATCCGTCACTGAACCAGTCACCGCCAGCCACCTACAGTCACCGCCAGCCCCATCAGTCACTTCCAGTCACCCCGCCAGTCACCTCTAGTCACCTCCAGTCACCTCTAGTCACCTCCAGTCACCGTCAATCACTGCTGGACTGGCTGCGCCGCCGCCCGGCATAGCGGCGATGTCAGCGCCTCCCCGTAGGGTTAACGAGACGCCGGAGCCCTCCTGCGGCCGCCGCTGGCACATAGAGGGCGCTGTCGTCGTCGTGGCGGCCCCGCTTCTTGTATCGGATGCCGTCGCCAGTGCGGATGCAGTCGTGGTACGCCTGGATCAGGTGAAGCAGCTCGATGGAGGCGCTGGGGTCACTCTGCAGAGCGGCTGTCAGCTGGCCCGGGGTCAGGCTCTCTGTAGGTAGGTCAGGAGAGGTCAGGTCAAGAGCGTCCGGGCACAACTAAGTCCAGCTCAAGCCACAAGAGCATGTATCACCGGTATTGATGGATACGTTTTTGCCTCGACTTTGCCGCTACTGTGTTAGAATTACAGCGTCAAGCAGACACACACACACACGCGCGCGCGCACGCACGCACGCACGCACGCACGCACGCACGCGCTTGGTGGCAGTGGGGAGGGTGACACTCATGTGATTGCTGGGCGGCGCTGATGAGTGTGGCAGTGAGGAGGGTGACACTCACGTGACTGCTGGGCGGCGCTGATGAGTGTGGCCAGCGGGTGCTCACCGCAGCCGTCGGAGCGGCCCGTGGCCAGCACCAGCGCCTGCTGGTCAGCGCATGTGACCAGCAGAAGGAGCGCAGCCAGCAGCGCCGGCTGTCGATACAGTGACCAGCCCTGGCGGGGGAACACACACATTACACACGCACGTCTGGGGTTTACACACGTCTGAGGTGGAGTTGTCTGAGACGGATTCAGACGCCGGCTCCTAAGGACACCATCGACTATGACGTGTGTCGTGCCAACTGATTCGAGTGATTATGTCTTCCATTTTAATTTCATTGTTCGAAGGAAACATGAATAAAACTACATATAATTAAATCACAAAATGATTGAAGCATTTATACTTTGTAACCGGCTGAAAAAGGGATTTAATTTGCTTAGGAGAAGTACGGCAAATAGGTACGCCACCCCCTAAAGCGTGACTTTCATTTACGTCTAAATCAAATCAATTTCACTGCATGCATGTATCTTAACCGGCGCCCCACGGGGGGGGGTGTTTGAACACCCCCCCCCTTCCTGTTTTATTCGAGATAACGAAAAAACGCGGGCGCGTAGCGCCGCCAAACTGTGGCATAACTTAATAATTTGATCCATTCCGCACATTTTGCGAAAAATTCAAGTCGTTGTGGAGGTCGGGTCAAAACCCCCCCAGGCGGGGGGGTTTCAAAAGGGTTTTTCAAGTGACCCTACCTACCAAAAAGTTTGCGGTCGTGCCATGACCACAGTTTCTAAGGGATCGATATCAAAACTTTTAAGGAATTACATTCAAGTCATTCAGTATCTACAAAATGTGTGTCTCGGATTGTTTGATATCGGTGACCTTGAGGTCGGGTCAATTTTGTGTCCTCCCATTATAAGTCAATGGAGAAATATTCAAATGTTTTCTTTTTCGACGATATCAGTCCATTTCCTTCTGAATAATGTTATCATAGGATACTATGTATGATCCAAGTGCAGGTTTTGCTCAGGGATCCGTATGGGGTCATCTGAGGTCATCCGAGGTCACCAACACCTTTTCGTCAATAACTCTGAAACAATAATGAAGTAGAGAAGTGCAACTTTCACCAGTGTGTTTGTCTCGTCAAGACACATCTCCTGATATGCAACATGGCCTACTTGGGTCACCACTTGAGTCTTGACCTTGACCTGAGGTCATGTTTTTAAGTTGACCTAACATGATACAATTTGACATATTGCAAAGCGCCTTGACGTGACAAACACGATGGTGTTAACAGTATTGCGTTATCTTTGTAATGTAAGAAGTTATTTGCAAAAATATTGTTTGCGAAAATCAACATTTTTTACTTTAATGACATCTAGAGCCTAAACTATTGACATGAGGTCAATTTTAAGGACCTGGTTGCAATTTAAAATTTAAATGGTTAGCGACTGTCTTTTGAACGTTTGTTTCTAGATAGCATAGTTTCCGAGATATTTGGGGGTGTCTGAGGCGATGTCCTAAAACTGGAAAATTTCACCTTCGATGACCTTTGGTGACCTGAGTTTTGACGTGAGCGAAAAAAAAATCGAATTAGTTTCGAAATCATTTTTGATAACGGTTCAAACAATTTTTTTTTTGTAAGTGCCATAGGAGCCGAGTTAGACAGGGGGGGAGTTCAAACACCCCCCAGTCGGGCGAAGGAAATGCAGAGGCCCAGTGGGGCGCGGGATAAATGATCTATTGGCTCTTATTTACGAGCGACTAGCAACAAAAGATACATAGAAACAGAAGTTCTCTAAAAATATAATTTTTCGAAACCCTTGCAAAAAGGCGGTTTGACCCATGTCCAGTTAAAACTACTTCAATATACAATGGCATAAAAAGTGAGAGGGGTAAAACCAAGGCTCTATAACAGGTAAAACGAACTGAGGTGTTTTATCCTCGCCGCTATTTAACCCGCGAGTTACTGGGGGGTATTTATAGCCCCCCCCCTCCCGTTATTCTGCAATATCTCCTAAACCAACGTAGGTATCGTGACCAAATTCAGTTACTTTCCCAGAATCAATGAGACATGCGCCTGATGGGAAAAAGACGAGCTTCAATGAGTCAACCGGAAAAGAGGCGTCAGAGTATTGACGGGTCAGGGTTTCCGGGCGGTTTGTTTGAAAATGAGGGGTTGCCAGTGGGGAAACCTGCCAAAAGTACAGTTTTAAGACCAAATCAAGCGCCCCAAATCGACTAAAACGACAGGTAAAATAAGTGGTCAGTTAGAGTCTGCATCTCGATTTAAAAAAAAAAATAAAAGAAAAACACAAAATTTGAAAATTCCAAAGACATTTTGTTGGTGTTTTTGATATTTTTTTTTAATCGAATTAAAAAAAAAAAAACGGATATATGTAATAGAGTGATCCAATGAATGTGGGTAGAAAGTTTGAAGGCAAATATCTTCCAAAAGGACTGACGTGACAGCCTTTCAAAGACAAAAGTTTTAGACCACCTTTACTGGCTATAAACAATAATGCAAAAAGCTGCTTTCCGTTTTTTGCTTTTTCTTCAATTTGTATGCAAAAAAAAACATTTCTAAGTCATTTTTCGCGTTCTAAGCCATAAAACGACCCCATAAAACATGTGTTACAACTCCTAATTGACCGTAATCTTCAATTTTGGACCTCGTGACCTCGGTGACCTTGACCTGACCCAAGGTCAAAAATTAGCTTTTAATGGAATTAGAAGTGTCAGATACACGAATCATACCGATTTACCAACTTATTATGCGTTAAAAACTGATTTTCTGAGCGACAATGCCCACCACCGGACTTTGATGGCACGGTCAAACATTTTTTATTTGACGTGACCTGTGACGTCATCGGTGACCTGAGGATAACAATATTTAGGTTTCCGTCGACAAAATTTGATAGGCATACGAATGCGTGTCGGAATTTTTTTTTAGATCGGTCAAGTAGTTTCGGAGATCAGAGGGGGGCTAAAATAGCCCCCCCCCCCCAGTAACTCGCGTTATGAAATATACCCCAGTAACGCGCGGGTTAAATGGCTTTGTACCGGGGCGTTTTACCTCTGGTGGTCCGGGGGCGTCTAGCCCCACGCCTTACAATCAAGCTCGTTGCACATAGCGATGATATGCGCCATTGCTGCTGCAACATTTTGGAGCAACAAGAAAGCCAACAATATCAGCGATACCCATATAACCGCATTGACTCAAATATATAAGACAATCATCGTTGATGATTTAATCGCAAAAACAACAAACAGGACCAAAAACGAACGGGGGGACTCACTATATGACGGTGATGTGATGGTGATGTGATGGTGATGTGATGGTGATGTGATGGTGATGTGATGGTGATGTGATGGTGATGTGATGGTGATGTGATGGTGATGTGATGGTGATGTGATGGTGATGTGATGGTGATGTGGTGGTGATGTGGTGGTGATGTGATGTGTTGGTGTTGTGTTGGTGATGTGGTGGTGATGTGTTGGTGATGTGGTGGTGATGTGGTGGTGGTGCTGGTGTGAGGTAGAACCCACCATGACGGTGTTTCAGTTGTGATCGGCTGCCGGCAGCTGTCTCCCGTCGGACGGCCGTCCCAGACGTCTCTGCGGCCAGTGGTGCAGCTCCGCGTCTGTTATAGCGAGGCAGCCGCCTCCCAGCCGCCCCCCAGCCGCCGGCGAAACAGCGGCCAGGTGCCGGCTAATGCGCTACTAACAGCGTCGTTGACGGCAGGAATAGCTAGGACAGCCATGTGCTGGCTGACGACCCGGCCCGGCCCGGATGTCCATGAAGTTATGCAGCGTATTTGTATTCGTATTCAAATACGTATTCAAAATTACTCCGATCACGCCCCAATTTGCTTACCAGCAGCATAATGGCGTCAGAACACTGTGCATGAAGTTATAGGAGCATATCTTAAACGGTTTGACCTGCAGAGGTCACAATAGGTTACAAAAGGTCAAATACGGGGTACCCTATAACTTTTTACCTAAATGACTTAGACCACCGTTTTAAAAACCAAAATATTTGTAATAGGGCAAGGATCATGCACACACATTTTTTAAAACCCGGGTCACAGTTTGACCTAAGGTCACAAATGTCTATTTTTGATTGTGAGATAAATATGTGCGCGGTACCCAATAAAATCGAATAAAATGCATTTACAGCTGCAACTGAGCACAGCACCATCACAAAGTAACCATATTGTATGCACAACAAAACAGATAACCTCACGCCACAACTGTCTGACCTCAGGTCACGAAAAACCTGCAAAAACACGGGTTTATAAAAAAACTGCGTTACCCTATAACTCCTACGCTAAATGAAGTAGACGAACCCATCCAGGGTCGTAGCAATTGCATTAGCACATGGATGGTGCACAATTCAAGATTTTGTCTCTAAATGTCATCGTTTGACCTCAGGTCACGCTAACACTTTTAAGGATGGCTTATTAGACTATCACCGGGTACCGCATAACTTTTTCCCAAAATCCCTTAGAGAAAACCTTTGAACACCAACGCCTTCCCTTTAACCCCCATAAGGTGCACAAACAAAGACTTGCCACTTTCCGGTCATGATTTGACCTCAGGTAGTCTATAAAGAGGTACTTAATTGACAAGACGGTCAAATACGTATTCGTTGTTTACCGGCCGATTGTATTCAAACTTATATATAATGTTGGTATTGATGAGTGTATTTGAATTGCAAAAGCATTTAAAGCTGAGGTCAACACTTTGACCTCAGGAGGTCAAAGTGTAACCGAAATTTGTCAAATATCCGGTACCGCTTAACTTTTTCCCAAAATTACTTTTTCCCTTTGAACACCAACGCCTTCCCTTTCACCCCTCCCCCCCCCAGAGGTGCACAACTCAAGACTTGACCTCTACCGGTCACTATTTGACCTAAGGTCACCTGTAAACACACTAGTATTTAGTTGACAAGTCAGCCAAATACGTATTCGTCGTTTACTAGCCGATTGTATCCAAGTTAATGCACAATGCTGGTGTCGATGAGTGTACTCGACTTTGAAAATTATTTTAAGCTGAGGTCAATACTTTGACCTCAGGAGGTCAAAGTGTAACCGAAATTTCTCAAATCTCCGGTACGGAATAACTTTTTTCAAAAACTACTTAGAGAAACCCTTTAACCCCTTAACACCAACGCCTTCTTTTTACCCCTCCCCCTCCAAGGTGCACAAAAAACACTTGGCCCCTACCGGTCATGATTTGACCTCAGGTCACCTATAAAGAGGTACTTAACGACCAGACGGCCAAATACGTATTCGTTGTTTACCGGCCGATTGTAATCAAACTTATACATAATGTTCGTATTGACAAGTGCATTCGACATGTGGAAGCAATTGAAGCTGAGGTTAACACTTTGACCTCAGGAGGTCAAAGTGTAAACGAAATTTGTCAAATATACAGTACCGCTTAACTTTTTACCAATATTACTTGGATAAACCCTTTGAACACCAACGCCTTCCCGTTCACTCCCCGAAGGTGCCCAAACAAAGACTTTATCCTTACCGGTCATTATTTGACCTCAGGTGACCTATAAAGAGGTACTTAATTGACAAGACGGCCAAATACATATTCGCTGTTCACCGGCCGATTGTATTCAAACTTATACATAATGTTGGTATTGCTGAGTGTATTCGACATGTGGAAGCAATTGAATCTGAGGTCAACACTTTGACCTCAGGAGGTCAAAGTGTAACCGAAGTTTGTCAAATCTCAGGTACCGCTTAACTTTTTACCAAAATCACTTGGAGAAGCCCTTTGAACACCAACGCCTTCCCTTTGACCCCTCGAAGGTGCACAACTCAAGACTTGACCTCTACCGGTCACTCTTTGACCTCAGGTCACCTGTAAACACACTAGTATTTAGTTGACAAGCCAGCCAAATAAATATTCGTTGTTTACTAGCCGATTGTATTAAAATTAATACACAACAATGCTGGTGTCGATAAGTGTACTCGACTTTGAAAAGCATTTTAAGCTGAGGTCAATACTTTGACCTCAGGAGGTCAAAAGGCAACCGAAATTTGTCAAATATCCGGTACCGCTTAAACCTTTTCCCAATATTTTTCGTTGTTTACTAAGCCGAATGTATTCAAATGAATACCAAATGCTGGTATTCGATTGAGAGTTACTCGACTTTGAAAAGATTTTAAGCTGAGGTCAATACTTTGACCTCAGGAGGTCAAAGTGTAACCGAAATTTGTCAAATATCCGGTTCCGCTTAAATGTTTCCCAATATTACTTGAATAATCCCTTTGATTACCAACGCCTTCCCTTTTGCTCCCCAAAACTCAAAACTGCACAAACAAAGACTTGACCCCTAACGGTCATTATTTGACCTCATGTCACCTATAAAGAAGTACTTAATTGACAAGACGGTCAAATACGTATTCGCTGTTTACCGGCCGATTGTATTCAAACTTATACATAATGTTGGTATTGATGAGTGACGAGTGTATTCTACATGTGGAAGTAATTGAAGCTGAGGTCAACACTATGACCTCAGGAGGTTAAAGTGTAACCGAAATTTGTCAAATATCCGGTACCGCATAACTTTTTCCCCAAATCATTTAAAAAAGCTTTTTAAAGAATCATTTAAAGAAGCTTCAATTGTATTCGACATGTGGAAGCAATTGAAGCTGAGGTCAACACTTTGACCTCCTCAGCTTCAATTGCTTCCACATGTCGAATACACTCATCAATACCAACATTATGTAAAAGTTTTAATACAATCGGCCGGTAAACAGCGAATACGTATTTGGCTGTCTTGTCAATTATGTACCTCCTTAATATAGGTGACCTGAGGTCAAATACATGACCGGTAAGGGTTCAAGTCCTTTGCTTTTGTGCACCTTCGGGGAGTGAAAATGGAAGGCGTTGGTGTTCAAAGGGTTTTCTCCTAAGTAACTATTGGGAACAAAGTTATATGCGGTACTGGAATATTTGACAAATTTCGGTTACACTTTGACCTCCTGAGGTCAAAGTGTTGACCTCAGATTCAAATGCTTTTGCATGTCGAATTCACTCATCAATACCAACATTATATATAATTTGCATTACATTCGGCCGGTAAACAACGAATACGTATTTGGCCGTCTTGTCGTTTAAGTACCTCTTTATAGGTGACCAGAGGTCAAATCATGACCGGTAGGGGTCAAGTTTTGATTTTTGCACCCTCAGGGGGTTAAAGGGAAGGCGTTGGTGTTCAAAGGGCTTATCCAAGTAATATTGGGAAAAAGTTAAGCGGTACCGGATATTTGACAAATTTCGGTTTACACTTTGACCTCCTGAGGTCAAAGTTGTTGACCATCAGCTTCAATTGCTTCCACATGTCGAATACACTCATCAATAACAACATTATGTATAAGTTTGAATACAATCGGCCGGTAAACAGCGAATACGTATTTGGCCG
>VOPJ01016360.1:27378-44668 GCA_014673585.1 Semibalanus balanoides | reverse complement strand
GAGCGAGAGTTACTTAGTGAGTGAGAGCAATAGTTACTGAGTGAGTGAGAGCGAGAGTGACTGAGTGAGGGAGAGCGAGAGTGACTGAGTGAGTGAGAGCGAGAGTGACTGAGTGAGTGAGTGAGTGAGTGAGAGGTCATGAAAGACTGAGAGAGTGAGCGACTGAGAGAGTGAGAGAGTGAGATAGAGAGTGAATGAGTGAAATAGTGAAAGCGTAAGAGAGCGCGAGAGAGCAAGGAGAGTTATAAATAATGCGAAAATCGTGACCCAACAATGTCATAATTAATGTGTAAATTGCGTGAATTAATTAATTTGCGTGAAATTCGTGTATGCCAAGCTGAGCCTTTGAAACACACACCGAATTTTGTGGTCCCAAGCGATCTGTCGAGCAATGTAGATAATCGTGCTGCTAGCCCGAGGCATGTGATTCTCAGAACCTCCTTGACGGCTCGCTCGGTCCCCTCGCGTTTCACGATCCCTGGTAGGGTCAACACTCAGGACTCTGCAACTTGTCCACACAACCGTGGTTGGGCCGGGTGGTGCCCCCACTGCAGTGCACAGATACTTTCAGTGTACATTGTATGCGTATAGTGTAGTGCAAATGTTCTGTTCATGCAAAAGTTCTGTCCGCTGTCTCTGCCTCTGTCTGTCGGTGCTGCACGCAGTGTACTCAAATGCAATTACTATAGCCCTCTCCCCCGGTATCAGGGGCGAGGGAAATAATAGTTTCAATAGATCTCACTGCGTGTAGCACCGACAGACGCACCGATGGACAAAGTTGACATTGAACTAAACGGGCGCACTTAACCAAAGCTTTTTAAGAATACTTTCAACGCTAGCTTCCGTTAGACGAAAACAAACATCGCCCCAGGGAAATGGAGTTTTTATTCGAATAAAGCACTGAAAGGACTGCTGCTAGCCGTTTTCACGAAGGATTTATTCGCCGGAAACATCGTCATCGGGTGGTGTCGAAAAAGTGGACAGAACATTTGCACTACACTGTACCTACCAAAGTTAATGAAATACTAAAAAGGTAGCGTTGGTTCCACATTAGCATCGATTATAGATAGATATTGCAGGGAAGTGTTGCCTAACCAGTCGCAGAAGGCTGGCGCGACCATTGTGTTACATCTTCCTGGTGTTTGATTGAGTAATTTGATTTAACGGTACTTAAGTTACATAACTTGTAATGTGTTCGATGGTTATTTTTGCCATGATGAATGAGAATAAGTAAATAGGGATGATCAATAACATGGCAGTTATGCTTATTTTATAAATATAAAACGAGACAAATAGGAAAAAGCTTTCGCCGTTACGGCATCGTAAGATTCAAAATTCGTCAGATTTTGAATCTGACGATGTCGTAACAGTGAGAGCTTATTCCTATTTGTCTCGCTTTTTGTTTATAAAATAAACATAACTGCCATGTCATTGATCATCCCTATTTACTTATTGACCATAACAGTGCATTTCGTGACATGTTTGGTACCGAATCGGAATATAACTAGCAGCCTCGTTTGTTGACGCTCAACGGCACAGCCTAACGTTCAGGCGGTCAGTCTGGCACTGCCTCACCTTCAGGCGGTCAGCCTGTGCCGCAGCATCTCACTGCTATGCGGCACCAGCCTAACCATCAGACCGTGTTAAAGGGACTTTGCTACCTTAGCAGTATATTTGAGTTGAGATAGCCATGTTGTTGGAAATTCATTGAGAATAAGTAGGATGGCAGTTAAAACAACCACAGAGGTCTAATCGATAAAAAACAAGCATGGTTATGCCAATTGTAATGAACAATTGAACAAGCCCCTATTAGTGTATTTGAATCGGGCCTTAAAGCTGATGACATAGTCTCTCTTTACCAAATGGTGATGATAGTCGACTTGCTTTAAGGTGAGCCTTGGAGATATTTACGCAATATTTAATTGTTTCGGTTCGCCCTAAAAGCTAGAGTTTTCGCAGCAGTTGGCCGCCAGGGGAGCCAGGATGTTGTGACGTTGCAAGCAGACATGAGCTCGGATCCAAAACATCTTAAATTCCAAATCATTCCAAATCATTGCGTTGCGTCTGGATCCCTCCATAAATGTTAAAAAACGGGAGGCGGCGACAAATTGTGTCTTTTTTTCTCCACTCAGCTGCAATTCTGGCTGCAGAAAAAAGTCAGTCATGTATGACGACATGCTTACTAGTTTTGTAATTTATTCACCACGGAGCTGCTACATTTGTATCATTGGATTTAATTTCGTAATACATTTTTATAGGTAATATAACTATGGATACTTTTCTATTTTACCAAAGAAATAGCATTACTTGCGGTATGGAATATATTCGGAGAAACTCCTCGCGAACGCACTCAAGTCACGACCAAGGACACCGGCAACGGGGTGGGATGAAAGGGAGCCGTGCTTCCCCCTGAAGGGAGGCCAGACGGGCCCCTCTGGTGACCGAGCAAGGGCGGAAGGGCCTCCTGAGGCCGAAGGCCCCAGCGTTTTGTATGATGTCAGGCGTCCGCAAACGCATTGCGTCGCAAAAAGAGCGCCCACGAACCTAACAAAAATCGTAAAACAAATAAATAGCAGCACTTGCTTGTCTGTTAAAAGCATGTTTATAAAAATAAGTAGAAAAGAGCCCCAACCAGTGTGGAGAGGGCCCTCTGCCAACTTTTACAGGGCCCTGCCGATCTGCAGATGATCTCCTGCCGGTATTTAGAGGGCCCCTGCACTGTTTTGTAGAGGGGCGTTTGCAGGCTTTAAGAGGAACCTTGCCGATCTGTAGTGGCCATTCCAATCTGTAGATGGACTCTGTCGGCATTTAGAGTTGTCCTGTGACCTGTAGAGGGTCCTCTTCCAGCATTTGGGGCTCTTTCGATCTGCAGAGGGTCTCAGCCAATCTTAGAGGGTTCTCTGCTGGCCTTTAGAGGGCCCTGGCGATCTGTAGCGGGCTCTCTGCCGCTTTTATAGGGCTGTATTCAGAACAATATGCTGCCCTTAAAAGGGAGTGTGCCTACTTGCATTTGAAATGTCGAATATATTTTTCTTACGGTAGCCAGGCTATTAAGATACGGTATAGAGATATAGAGCTTATTTAGCTATTATAAACAGAATAAGCTATTAAGCATTATAAGTATTAAAATACGGTATACGATATAAGAAGAACAACTAAGAAGTACGTTAAACTTTACCTGGTTTTTATTCAACACCATGCCTTATATTATCTTGAAAAAGAGTCATTTATTAATTTATTCCCCCAATAATAATAAATCACAACAAAAATGGGAATTACATCGGAAGCTCATTGTGCGTTTTCACAACGTCTTGCCTGTGCTTATTTTAGTGTCGGCGATTTGTTCCAGTGACGTTGTCCAGCGTTGAACAAATTCGAAACAACTGCGCCAGATATGGCACGCTTTTGTTGTGATTTACAACATACTGAACTGATTTAATGGTGTGCCCCCCCCCCCCTCCCCCCATTGGGTACGAGGACCATTCTACCCATTTATCCCTCCTGGGCGAATTCCTGCCTAGGCCTTAGGTCGCGACGCTGATTGGCTGGTGAATGTGCCGTTCGCCAGCCAAGCCTACTTTTGCGTATTCGGGCATCATGGTGGTATGACGGCTGACGCGTTAGGCTTCAGTCCCGCAGATTACAAGTTCGACACCGGGACGTCCATTTTTCGATGCCGTATGTTTGTGCAATTAAAAATGAACGATATCAATCGACCGTTTTATACAGCCAGAAGTCGCTTGGATATCGCCTTGTGTCGAGTGGCATATCTTAGGAGTATTATTAAACCGTTTGTCGCTAGCTATGTGTCGTCCGGTATGATTTGCATTGTTATCTAGCATTAGCATATACCGATTGAATATGCGTTAGAGTTATGATTTGGGCTCAGTTGCATCCACTAACACACCATCTCCAGGCCACACACACGCCTTCGTATTCAACGCTTACTTGGCAATGGCGTCGCCACCTTCCGAAAGTTGGGGGGACGGAGGTATTTTGAAGTCGATTCTTTCCATGCAACGCCCAAAGACGTAATGCTGAAATCTGAAAATGTTTGGAGGACGCCACCCATTTGGGGGGACGTCCCCCAAACATTTCCCCCGACCAAAAAAACGTCCCCCTGTCCCTCAGCTTTCGATGCTCATGCTACTTGGGACGCACAGATCCGGCATAGGCATGGATTCATTTTCAGCAAAACAAAAACATAACGGCCATCTCCATTTAATCGGCGTAGCGCGGTTGCTGGCCTGCAGCAATAATCCTATAGCAGCACAGATACATGTATGTATGGCCTTACAGCAGCAGCAACGAAGGAACTATTGAAAATTGATCAAGTGCCCTGAAAAGACGGATCTTCCACCTGGCTGCAAATATTGGCTCATTATTTCGAGCTATGTAGGCACTCGGCGCCGTTTCTCGCCGTTTCTCGCACCATAAGTGCCGCAAATGCAGGTTTAGAATAACGAAAACACAGCTGTTTTGCTCGTTTTTGTAGCTCGTTTTCGTTGTTCAAATTTGTCTGCAGCCGTTGGCTTCAGAGCGTACAGCTTAGTCTATTGTCTCCTAAAAAAATGAGCTGCGGCAATGAGGTAGAATTGCGCTCGCATGCGTTGCAAACGTCGGATGGTAGAACAGATCTGGAAAGTTAATGTTGTCAAGAGCTGAAAGAATGGAATGCCTTGCATGATAATTCTGCAAAATTTTATCCCACGTGTGGCATGAAATTGGCACAGCATCCCATGCAATGTTCTCTGCATTAGGTATATTTGCACACCTTGTTCACAGTGGCGCCCGACGTCGTGATGGTATGAGCATATGAACGCTGTCTGTGATCCTCGCCTTTTCGACGCGGCGTCGCTGCAGATCTGTCTTTGTGTCCTTCGATACAGATTACATGCATCTTGATCTGCAGCGGACAGCACTAACGGTGTCGGTCGGTACCGGTGAGACGGATCCGACCCAGCTGCCATATCTGAGTTCTGGCTGAGACCGCTACTGCGTCGCAAGCATCGCGGCGAGAAAGCTCAAAGCCTCTGACGGCCGCTTAGTCTGAACTCCTTACAGAGGCACATAGCAGAAATGACATTGATTAATATGTGAAATGTGCAAATTTGAGTAATGTAATTCATATAACATCGATATATAAAGGACATTGCAGTAGTTGAAATATAACGTTGTTTAGCATAACGCTCAGGAAAAATTACTCAGATAGAGACACTCGGTCACTACAGGAAACCTCGGCTCAGGGTTCAGTGCAGCCTTGGCCTTGGGTGAACAGTGTTCAGTGCAACCCTGGCCTCGTGTGAACAACGGAAATGGTCAAGCCTGGTGACCACATTCACACGTACAGGTTTCAGTGGAGCAGCGGACCTCGGCCACAGGACGCCGCCAGCCGGGCATTTCCTGTCCGTCGTTTTTTACCGCTCGGCTATCTCGCTCGACATCAGGTGCCGCCACTGAGAACGTGACACTTTGTCGCCGCACCCTCACCGAGAAAGATGAACGTCGTTAGCCGATAATGCATCTGGAACAGCCGGTTGTCGATGTGGACCTCGTCCGGGCCCTTGCCCTTGACGAACCGGACGATATCGGCAAAAATCTCCGTGACGGCCATCTTGTCTGGCGTCGGTGGTGGTCCTGGAGCAGAGAGACGTTGGCGCCAGGCCGGGGGGTCAGGAGTGTCGTAAGGTCAGAGGCACCCCGCCGCCGAGACCAGGACCACTCGCCCGTAGGTGAGACAGGGGCACACCCAGGACCAGATCAGTGGAGGAGACCATAACTGAGGAGAGAACCAAGCTGAAGAAAAGGTTACCGAAATATCGAGCAGGTCATATCATTGTGTGAAGCGCTCGTGACAAACATATTTGACCACTGCCAATATTAATGATGGCATGATGACTTATACAGGCAGAAGAGATATTTGAGGCATTTGAAGCGGACATCTAACCGGGCAAGAAAATCTGAAACGCTCAGCAGCATAGCGAGAATCAAAACAAAAGTTTGGCACCAGACGCGTTCTGTCATCAAATGTAAACAGAAACGTCTCTGTAATGAAGAAACATACGTTTTGAAGACAAACAGACTAAGAAGAGCAACAGAGCTATGTACCGAAACAAAATGACATAACTGATGTGGGTTTGCAGCAAACAAATGAGTAAAAGGCGTCATATGTAGATGATGACGTAAGAATACGATTAAACCACAGTGTTAATTTCCGAGTTGTACAATGTGGAAATTCAGCGATGCCGCACCGGTTCGTGCTGCTGCCTCCTTTGTTGGTCAGTAGGTGGTACAAATAAGGGCCTAAGGCGTGTCTTCGTCACACTGTTAGCGACTGCGGCTGCAGCCATGAAACGTCATGAAACATGACCTGTTTTATATGAGTCATGCATTGGAACGTGAAAACGGGTAGGCACACGCAATTCGAAGTTGATTATGAAGATCTGAAAAGGGCATAGTAACGGAATCACAAATTCCCAAAAGTAGCGAGCAAAAGCTGCTTTTGGGGGTTGACAATAGTGCAATACCGAATTGATGTCACTGTAACGCAATCATTGCTCGTACTGACCCTTGACATCGTGAGATGCTGCCACTCAACATCGTAAAATGTTAAGTGGTAAGACGCGACTGCTTGGAATGCAGGGCCGGGCGGATCCAGGGGGCCGTAGGGGCGGAAGCCCACAGCCTAAAAAACGTCGCCCTCGGTCATCACGGCGCCTTCGGTGCCGAAATGCCCGGGGCGCCGCGACGCCGTTTTTGCAAAATATTTTAGGGCGCCGAAGGCGCTGTAGCGTTTTCGGGAGGCCGTCAGGGCGCCCCTGCGTCTATCAACATCATCGTAGCACTCTTTGAATGCACCCTGGGACCCTCAGAGACATATTGGCGCCCTCACAACGCATTATGCCGCCCTCGGAAGACATCATGCCGCCCTAAGAGCGCAATATGGCGCCCTCTGAAGGCACCCTGTCGCCCTCAGAGCGCATTATGCCGCCCTCGGAAGGCATCATGCCACCCTCGGAGTCAAAAGAGCATTATGCCGTCCTCAGAAGGCACCATATGCCGCCCTCGGAGCGCTTATGCCACCCTCGGAAGACATCATGCCACCCTCAGGGTCCAGAGAGCAATATGCCGCCCTCGGAAAGCATCATCGTGCCCTCGGAAGGCATTGTGCCTCCCTCGGAAGGCATCATTCTACACTCAGAACGTATTATGCCGCCCTAAAAGTGCAATATGCCGCCCTTAGAAGGCATCACTCCGCCCTCGAAAAGCATATTGCCTCTTTCCGCCCTCGAAAGACATTTTGCCGTCCTCGTAGAGCATTATGCCGCCCTCAGAAGATGTCTTGTCACCCTTGGAAGGATCTTGTCGCCCTTAGAGAAGATTATGCCGTCCTCAGACCGCAATATGCCGCCCTCGCAAGGCACGTTGTCATCCTCAGAGAGCATCATGCCTCTCTTCGAAGGCAGTATGCCGCCCTCGGAAGGCATAATGCCGCCGCCCTTAGAGCACATTATGCCTCCCTTGGAAGAAATATTGCCGCCCTTGTAAGGCATTATTATTGTGCATTGTGCCGCCCTCGAAAGGCATCATGCCGTCTTCAGAGTTCATATAGCATTATGCCTCCCTCGGAATGCATCTTGTCGCTCTCAATGCACATATGCCGCCCTCCGAGCGCAATATACTGCCCTTGGAAGGCATCTTGCCGCCCTCAGAGCGCATGATTCTACTCTTGGAAGGCATCATACCGCCCTCGGAAGACATATTTGATATTTGCCGCCCTTGGAAGGCATCTTGCTGCCCTCAGAGCGCATGATTCTACTCTTGGAAGGCATCATACCACCCTCGGAAGACATATTTGATATTTGCCGCCCTTGGAAGGCATTGTGGTGCCGCACCTATGGCAGCTGTAATTTGGTTGCGGCGTATCTCCTGCTGTTTACGCTCTTTGCGCCACAGTTGTGTTGCGGCGCGCCGGTAGCTGCCGACAGCAGGAGCATTTGTATCACATCAAGTACTTTTTGTTCGTCCGGCAATATGTTAATCCAATTTCTGTTTTGTTTGCCTTCTGTATAACGTAAATTGACCGGTAAACTATCGTATCGTTATTTTATTATTGTCCATTTTTAACTAGTCTTTCTGATGTTATCTGATCACATTTATCGCATTTATTTCGCTTAAAAAACTGTTTCTGTTTAGGTAATAAACAACGTTGTTACCTTCCTGTTCTCATCGCCCTATGCTTTTTCACTCTCCAACGTTTTTGCTGCGGCTCATATAAGCCCAAGTTTAACGTGTTGTTTCGGAATAAAAGACTGTTGTATCGCTGACCGAGCTTCCCACATGATTCTCCTACTTTTTGACCCTGTTTAACCCACCAGCTTACCGTGTTTGACCTCCTTTCCCAGCGTCCGAATTCTCCGACCGTTTTGCAGAGCAAAATTTCCTTTGTTTTACCTTCCGAACACGCCCCCGGCAACGCACAGCATCTTGCTGCCCTCAGAGCGCATTATGCTGCCTCGGAAGGCATCCTGCCGCCCTCAGAGCGCATTAGTGAGCTGAGTTGAAATCAGTGCTGACGCTGAGTCAGAGTCGCCGCCAGTCACTGAGGAGTTTCCCAAAGCGTTGTATTTTCCGGCATCTTTAACAAGTACTTGGGCAAGTACCGTCTTGTGTACGCCACGATCCCTCACTAAATCGATGATGTTATGTAGACATTGCGTGCTTTTGAGCCAGGTGATTTCGCATTATTCTGATAAAAAATGTGACTTTTCTCCATATAACTGACATTAGCCGTTTGCACGATGGATTACTTTGCGCGAAATGTTTTAAAACATCTTAAGATGTTTTGAAATGTTTTAGTATGAAAGTTTTAGTATTCTTATTCTTTATAGAGCTTAGTGGTTGTGCGAGGAACATAGTTGTCACAATTAATAGACGGAATACCATGACCTTTTCCTCGAAGATATTAGAAAATCCAAAGCTATCAAAATTAAGTTATTAGCCGTTTTCACGATGGATTATTTTGCGCGATTTTTTTTAAAAACATCTTAGGGAAATAGCACCTTTTAACAATTAGTTTTTAAACTGAGATAGCCAGATTGTCGGTGTACTGAGAAACTCTAAATCTGATTTTTTCCTTCCAAAACAACCTAGTTGCTGAGTTGTGAACGCAAAAAAACGTTGGTCATATGTGGTCATAATTTCAACGTCACAAATCCCGGACGTATCGCATACGTGCATCAGTAGTTACTTCCACTGTTCAACTTGTATGCGTGCCCCCACGTCCTACCCGGCGCGAGCGAGCGCCGGTCGTCCCACCAGTCGCGTTTCCGTACCGGGTGGTGGCACCGGTACGTGAAACGCGACTGGCTGGGGACGACCGGCGCATCGTGCGGTGCCGGCAAACGCAGGCTGTCAGCCTCATTGTGACTCACAACTCGCTTTGGTGACGCAAGATCGTTGTGACGTCACCGTAAACATATGACTATTTTCAAATTCAAACAAATTCTGACTTTTTTCGCAAAAATGATGCCAGGACCGTATCAGGGCATTCTTCTCAATCATTTTACATTACTTTCCCAAGTGCTATATTCCCAATAAGAATGTTTGATGTTGTAGTAATGAAAGTTTAGTATACCTTATTCTTTCCTTAACTACGCAATTTGCAAGAGATTTTGCCTTGAAATGTCTCTCAGAATTTTTGGAATATGTTGGTAACAATATAGTAATGTTACAAATTGCGGTTTGGTGGTACTAGCAAGTAATTATGTATAGGTTGCTGTGATGCCAGAATCTTCACCTACTGATGCTTTTCAGACATTTGAAACATGATCGGGTCTCGGGCACGCTAATTGGATCGCTCAACAAAGCGGACTCCCCTGACTCATATGGACTCGCCTCCACGAAATCGTTTCTAGCGCATTATTGGCGCCCATGCGAAGGCAGACTTGTGATCCATGCGCTGCCCAGATTGAGTAACTAATATGGCGATATGCTTAAACTGACAAACGGACTCTAGACGCCCATATGTTCTTTAGAAACGAACAATTTTGTATATCATAATTTGTAAAGAGCCAATTTCATGTTTACATAACTCTTGAAATAATGATAATATCGCCCTAAATCAGTAACTCATTTCTCTTGGATATATAAAGTATACTAAAACTTTATAACTAAACCATTTCAAAACATCTTAAGATGTTTTAAAACATTTCGCGCAAAATAATCCATCGTGAAAACGGCTATTCTAATTTGTCCGCGTTAATATATATTTGTATGGCCTACAAGTAACGTGATAATTCATTTCCAGCTTCTCTCAATCATTTATAAAATGTTATCGTTTTTTAAGGTGAGCTGTTTCCTTGAAATACACTCAGACAAAATAGGGTACATTTTTCCCTCATTTCAGCCCACCCCTTCTCAAGAACTCTCGGCGACGCTCCTGCGAGTTGGTATGAAATAAATTAATAAACGTTTATATTTCCTCCCATCAATTAACTTGGGCACTGATCAGGCACAATAGTTGAATCCCATTGTGCACGATCAGTGCCCAAGTTAATTGTTGGCTGGGTAACTTATATACTACGGAATATCACGTTTTTGTGTTGTTGTTCTTTGTCTCCGAAAAGTTGTTTTAAGCTCGAATACAAAAAATAAGGAGACTGGCACAAATCCGCGGAGAAAAAAAAATCGGGTATCTTTTTGCCAAACAAATAATTTATATATTAGCGCCCCTCTGGACCATGCCGCCCCTGTCATCGAGGTAATATGCCGCCCACGGGCCAGCTGACTAGCCTAAGAAACTGCTGGATCCGCCCCTGTTGGAATGCTTGGTACGATCTCACAGCTCAACCATAGACTCCCGATTAATGCATACAGGTGAGCTAAAGTTGAGCCACTACGTAGCGTAGCAACTCGCCACTGCTATTTGATGATGTCGCAACAATGGCCGGCAGCGTTCCAGGCCGGGCCGAAGGGTGTCGAAGCTGCCGTGCCCGCACATAGGCAGCGAGACAAAGACGCCAGCCGGCCGGACGCGCCTCACTTGCGGCAGTGGCTGGCGGCGACTCTGACTCAGCGTCAGTGACTGGCGGTGACTCTGACTCAGTATGACGTCACAGACGACTGCCAGTCAGTCACCCGTGTGGGGAGGGGGCGGATACGTGTGGGTGGCGTGTTCTGTGCGGCTGCCTGCTAACCGGCCTGAGAGACTGACGGCCGGGAGACTGACAGCCAGGAGACTGATGGCCAGGATACTGATAGCCAGGAGACTGATGGTCGGGAGACTGATGGTCGGGAGACTGATGGCCGGGAGACTGATGGCCGGTAGACTGATGGCCGGGAGACTGATGGCCGGGAGACTGATGGCCGGGAGACTGATGGCCAGGAGACTGATGGCCAGGAGACTGATGGTCAGGATATTGATAGCAAGGAGTGATAGCTGATGGCAGGAGACTGATAGGGAGACTGATGGTCGGTAGACTGATGGCCGGTAGACTGATGGCCGGGAGACGGTAGACTGATGGCCGGGAGACTGATGGCCGGGAGACTGATGGCCAGGAGACTGATGGTCAGGATATTGATAGCAAGGAGACTGATGGTCGGGAGACTGATAGTCGGTAGACTGATGGCCGGTAGACTGATGGCCGGGAGACTGACGGCCTGGCCAGACTGATGGTCGGGAGACTGATGGCCAGGAGACTGATGGCCGGGAGACTGACGGCCGGGAGACTGATGCCGGGAGACTGATGGTTGGGAGGCGCCAGTGACGCCACAGACACACGGGCCGTGGGCGATTGAGATGCGGGTGTTTCTATTGTCAGCTCGGAGTCCAGGGTGCTGCGGGTGTATCTGTTGTCAGCTCGGAGTCCAGGGTGCTGCGGGTGTATCTGTTGTCAGTTAGGAGTCCAGGATGGCTGTGGGTGTATCTGTTGTCAGTTAGGAGTCCAGGGTGCTGCGGGTGTCTCTATTGTCAGCTCGGAGTCCAGGGTGCTGCGGGTGTATCTGTTGTCAGTTAGGAGTCCAGGATGGCTGTGGGTTGACAGCTGTCCGTCACAGGACGGCTGTGGCCAGGTGGTGGACTGTGACGACAGTACATATAGCTCTGCAGGGGACTGTTGGTCCGAGTCTTCTCCGGCAGAGGGTGTTTCGGGAGCCCAGTGTTACTTGACGATGTTAGTACCGTCACGCCTGGTGACATACTGGCATGGGCGTCGAAAGCGGGGGGACGGGGGGACGCGTCCCTCAGGTAAAAAATCGGAGGGGGATGTCCCTCCAAGAAAGCTGACCTACCTAATTATGCTTGCTAAATTCGTTCCAAAGAATATGGAACTGAATTTATTGTCAGGTCAAATAAGAGGTCTCTATTAACCCCATATCGTTAAAGGGAGTGTGCCTACTCACATTGGTCATGTGGAGTTGTTGACACTTGTCTGTAGAACAGATGTTTCTTAACTTAGCCATGTACTTCATTTCCCCAGAATCACTTTAGTTGCTGAGATATTCCCAAAGTCGCCAATCACATACTGGCAGTACTTAATTATCGATAATCGCCAGAGAGCTTTCGCTACTGGAAGCATTGCTCTTAAATTACAACGCTAGCATATATTGTTAGCTCTGGCCAATTGAAAACAACCCGTGAGCACTGATAACAGCTGCCGAACAGATTCTCGATCACTGTAAACAGACCTATACATTGCTTATAAAGGTTTGTTTATCGTCTTCAGTGCGCCATTATAGGTAACATCTTCGCTACTCTGTTTATAGTGACGATCGTTTATGAGTTTTGAAACAAAACCAAATGCAAAACAGAATATAAGTAAAAATGCAACTAAAAGGGCTCCAGACGTGAATTTTATCGTAACCAATAATCAAATCAATAGCTTCTTACCGTAAGAAAAATAATATTTGACATTTCAAAAGAGTAGGCACACTCCCTTTAAGTCCTTTATTTGTACTTAAATATGTGGGTACTGGGTAGGTAATGAACCCGCTTCCCATCTGTGAAGCAGTATTTATCCAACCTTTTGGAGTTTCTCAATATTTTGAAAACTACGATAAATATTAGCGTGACACTTACAGTTACCTTATGCTTCATCAATTATACGTCTTTCTGAAAAATTGCCAGTACATTTATGTAGTAGGTACGTTGGAAGATAATGACTTTTAATGACGTCATGTTATGCTATTGCTGGTGAAAAATATAAAAGTTTGAAAAATCGTTACAAATTTAGGTTTGATGCAAATTGATCATAAAAGCATCTGAAGCAAGGTCATAAGTGACTAACACTCGCAATGGCTATCTCGGATTTGTTTTTCTACCCAAAATATTTTTTCGGACACATTTTTTCATTAAATTAGAAATAATTTAAACTGAATGTATCTCAGAAAACCCAGTATGAACAATCCCTAAAACAAGTTTCAAGGCAATATTTGTATGTTTGACTCACTTATGACCCCCTAAGTATAAGTAACTCATGTAGTCATTTTTTGAAGTTTCGCTTTTGGGCTTTTAGCCTTTTAGTGACCAGATACTGACAAATAAATGCCGCTGCTGTATGTCTGGAGAAAATATTTTATAGAAACATGCCTATTTGTTTAGATAAATCAATTTGAAATTGTGACCTGGTGACCTGACATTGACCTTATATGGGTTCAGCTTGTTCAAATAGCTGATACCGTATATATATTAGTTATAGGTGTAAAATAGACCCCCAAAGCATATGTTGCATTACTTTCGTATCTATTTTGCGTATGGTGACCTGTGTGACCTGACCAATTGACCTTGACATTTTCTTACAATTTTACTTTTGCTTATATGGGAGAAACATTATACCTTTGAGAGAGCTTTGTGCGATAACAGTCGCAATATAAGGCTTTGGATGAAAAGTATGCCGGCCCCCAACACAAATTCAAATACCTCAGTTTTGCCCTTTGACCTGACCCTGACCTGACATGTTTTCTGATTTATGAAAACTTCGCGTATGTTTTAGATACGTCTCATTGGGAGCTGGGGCATTCCATGACAGATCGACCAAGCCATAACACCCTACATCTCAGATTTCGATTAAACTACGTCTAGAGGGACATCTGGGCCGCAGATTTACGCTGTGACATTTTCAGCACCATCCGTCGAACGGTTTTTGAGTTATAGCCTCAGGCATTATTCGATTTTGGTCAAACCTTCTATTTTCAGCGGGCGATATCTCCCATAGAAATTATAGGAGCATTTCAATCAATATATTATAAGAATCATCATAAACCATAGATTTGTGTGGTAAAATATTTTTTGAAAAAAATGAAATTTTAAAACCCGATTTTATATAAAAACACGTTTTTTATAATGTGGACACAAAAAATTAGGATGTCTTTTCTTGTCAGTATTGACTTCAATATATAAGCATACGATAGAGAAAAAAAATTGGAGATAGACTTTTTCTCTAAATATGTTATCTATACTTTTTAATTTGGAAAAATAATGGTCACCAGCACGTATTTGATAATAACTTTGCATGTAATAGTGCTAGAGAGCGTAACTGAACAGCACTATATTTGCCTTGTCAAGCTGTATTAAATGATGCATAACATGACCCCTGTCAGGTTGTTCTTTGAACCCAGGGTCACACAAAACTTATATTCGCGTTTTTGACATTTCAAAATTTTGAAATTTTCAAAAAATTTATCACAATAATCTACAAGTTATGATGATTGATATGATATATTGGTTTATATGACTCATCTTATTTAGATGGGAATTTCGCACACTGAAAAATCGAGGTTCTAGCGCACAAATCGAAAAGATACTAAGGCTATAACTCGAAAAATTAATGGAACGCGTGGCAGAAAACGGTAACAGCGTGAATCTACGGCCCAGATAACCCCGAAACAATTTGCATTGAACGATGAGAAAATAGAGTGTTATTGTTCGGTCGATCTTTGGTTTTGTTTTGGCTGCATTTGCATTGGTGCGCCGGGCGACCTCAAGTCACGAAAAACCGTAAAGTCGAGGACGACCTTGCAGGCTCATTTTATGTATCATCAAATGCAGCTCGACGAGGCAAATATAATGCTGTTCAGTTAAGCTCTCCTAAACACACTTACGTGCAAAGTTATTATCAAATATGTGCATGTGACCATTATTTTTCCAAATTAAAAATATAAATTAATTAATTATAGAAAAATAGTATATCTCCAATATTTTTTACTATCGAATTGCTAATAATTGAAGTCCAATGCGGGCAAGAAAAAACGTCATTTTAGTGGCCACATTTATTACAAAACTGATTTACTTAAAAATGCGTATTGAAAATTTCAAAAAATGCGAATAATATTTATATCACGTTAATCTATGGTTTATGATGATTTGTATGATATATAGGTTTATTATGACTCCCATAATTATAGATGGGAGATATCGCCCGCTGAAAAATTAAAGGTTTTAGTAAAAAATCGAATAAAATGCCTGGAGGCTTTATAACTCCAAAACCGTTTGACGGATGAGGCCGAAAATGTCACAGCCTAAATCTACGGCTTAGATAACCCCTTAGATACAGTTTTATTGAAATATGAGATATAGGGTGTAATTTCAATATGTTTTTGGTCGATCTGTCATGGAATGTCCCAGCTTTCGATTGCCGCCTTGCGTGTCTCGCTGCGGTTATTGATTCGGAAGATAACGAGGGGGCATAATATGCCTCCCCCTCCCACCGTGTTCGGCTGAATCCCAGCGTGTCTGTTGGTTTCTCACATTCTTATTTCCACCGGGTAGTACTTAAGAAGACATGTCAGTTCCAAATATAGATATTGCTTTTAAATTTGGTTTGAGTATTGTCTATACTTCGTTCTCCATTATGTCTTCCGTTCTTTTTGTTGCATTTTAGACAATTTAATTTTTGGGGACTTCCCCATTTTTATTACATTTTTTTATAAATTAAAAAACCGGAAGATATACTGGAGAACGAAGTATGGACGATGTCCAAACCGACCTTCCAAACAATATATATTGTTGACTGACCAATCTATCCCTAAGTATAGCCGGTGGTAATTGTAATGCAAGTAACCGAAATACCCGTGGGGCGCGTGTTAATTACTTAAAAAGCAAACAAATTATTACATGGGAGCTAAAAGTTGGTACACAGGATTTATTTCTCCTATTGAATGTTAAGTCCATCCATTCATTCACCATTCATTCCAAGGCCCTAGATACAGTTCAGCCAAGGCAGCGAATAGCGAAACGTCATGGGTAATGGGTATGTCCATTCATCAATATGCAAAGCTTTGTTCAGACAGCAATCAGCTTTAGCCTAAAGCCCCTTTGATTCCCTGGAATATATATTAGTGAATGTTATTGCAGCATGCTTGGTATAAATTATATGGTTGAATAATTATTGAATGGTTATAACACTGTTTTGATAGACATACCTCATGATAATAATCATTGGTGGATCTAGAACGGCAGCTTGTGGCGGTTTGGGGCATCACCCAAAACAAGTTTCACAAAATTATACAAACTCATCGGATTTCGCTCCTTTATGCTTTGCAAGACGTTTTAAAATAAACTTCCATCTGTCAAAGTTGCGTAGATGTCCTTATACATCAGGTAATGTGTTAATTTGCGCCGATTTCAGGCTTTGACGGGGCATTTGGTCCTGATACCCAGAGGCGCAGCCAGGGGGGGCATTTGGGTCAAATGCCCCCCCCCCCCGTCACGACTCAGAGGGGCCCATCTCGGGTCTGAAGGGGGCCCATCTCGGGTCTGAAAGGGGCCCATCATGGACTCATGGGGTCCTCTGTCGGCCTGAGGGAACCTCTGCCGGTCTGAAGGGGGCCCTCGGTAGGCCTGGGTGGCTCTCTGGTAGCCTGAGGGGTCCCTCGGCCAGCTTAAGGGGCCTTTTTGATAGACCCGACGGGGCCCTCTATCGGCCTGAGGGGGGACCTCAGTCGACCTGAGGGGGTCTATGTAGGCCTGAGGGGCCTTAGGTCGGCATGTGGGACTCTCTAGTAGCATAAGGGGCCCTCTGGCCACCTGATTGAGCCCTCGATCGCCCCTGGTCGGCCTGAGGGGCCGTCAGTCGGCATGATGGCGCCTTAAGGGGTCCTCTGACGGCCTGAGGGAAAGGTCGGCCTGAGGGGCCCCTCTGTCGGCCTGGATAGCCCTCAGTCGGCAGCAGGAGGGGGCCCTCTCGACCTCAGCCCTCAGGGGGCCCCTGGTGGCTTGTTGGGCCCTCGGCGAAGTTGAGGTGGCTTTTGTCAGGCCTGGCCTGAGGAGGCCCTCTGTTTGTCCGAGGGGCTT
>VOPJ01016360.1:0-25797 GCA_014673585.1 Semibalanus balanoides | reverse complement strand
CCATGGCGCCAAAAACTAGATCCTAGATCCGCCAATGAACCATTCAACACCACTCAGCAACGTTCAATATCCAGCCTCTCCCCGACTGCCGCTGGATCCGCCCAGCTGTCCGGCACGTCCCTCCATTGTTAGGGGGAGGGCCGAGGGGGGGGGCAGTTCACAGTCTGCAGGTGTCCGCTGTCGTGACGGCCTTTCCACTGAGCGGCCAGATGTGCTGTGCAGCGGCGGAGCCAGGCAGTCACCTGACGGAGGGGGTGGAGCGGTGTCCAGGGGCGGTGTCAGAAAGTCGTATGAGGGGTGGCACGTGAGGACACCCACACTGCACACACTGCCGAAATGCCGCGGCGCTACTATATGCGCTAGAAGGCTATATACGGTTCGCTTTGAAAAACCTGCCAATCTATCTGTCCGCAAAACCTATTTCCTTTATACCAGGTGAATACTGAATACCGGTTTGCCCTCGGCCTAACACTGCACTCTGTTTCTTCACACCTGGCGGCGCCCCTGCCGGTGCCGTCACCGTCTCGTCTGTGTCGGTCCGGGGAGGGCGGGGAGGGGAGGGGGCGTCGGGATCGACTCAGGAGTTCGAGCCCTGGGTGTATCGTGTCGCAGGTGTGCCCGCCGCAGTGTCAGTGGCTCCGCAGTCCTCGGTTAGGACCTGTCTCCGACCTGGCCATCGTGCAGTGGGTGAACACGTCGGCACCCATCGCAGAGCTCTCTGTTGACGAGATACGTCACAGAGGAGAATACAGAGAGAGGAAACTCGCTGGAGAGGAACACTAGCACGCTACGGGGAGTAAACCTGACCTAGCATATAACTGCAAAACCCTTCCAAAACAGGTGTTAGTCCAGAACAAAAAAGGGACCGTCCGTTCCGTATCAAATCAAATCTCAACTGAACGGTAAAGGCAGCCCACGGGAGCTTCGACAGCAGCCCACGGGAGCTTCGACAGCAGCCGACGGGAGCTTCGACAGCAGCCGACGGGAGCTTTGACAGCAGCCGACGGAAGCAGCTCAGCGGCCCACGGCTGAGGAAGCCGACACAGGGAGCAAATATGCCGGTAAGTGCACTGCTAGTGCTGGTTTGCAAACAGCTGCTATTTGAAAACTGGCAGATAGATACTATGATGTGTCACCTGATCACATTGGTACCGACTTAACCCTCGCCCTACAGGGGGCTGACAGCCCCCCTGTTTTTTTTCTTGAATAACGTTTCACACATTTGGCGCATCTTTCCAAAAATTTTAGTAAGCTGAAATAAAACAATTATACGTATGCTGTCGAAAATTCATTGACAAATTGGTCAAGTAGTTGATGAGATAATAACGTTTAAATTTCCTTTCTTATACATTTTTGCGTTTGTGATTTGCTTTAAAGCTATGTTTTCTACGATGCATCAAACATTTATCGTTATTCAACCAAAAATGGCATGACATGACGTCATCAAAAAACGTCATTATCTCCAAAGTGCTGAACTTGTTTTGGATGATTTTTTAGGGAAGGACGTCAATTATGCTGGATAAGGTACTGAAACTTGACGTCTATCTGTTTACCATTTTCAGTGATGCGGAAATACGGCGAGGGGTAATATTTAACCCCCCCCCACGCGCGCGGGCCTAAACGGATCGATCAGCAGTATTTACGGTCATGGGTTATTGCCCTCAGCCAGAGCTGGAAGAACCTGTCACCCAATTTATTATATCCCGGCTTCCTAACACTCAACGTAAGTGGGACAGGGATCTATTCAAACCGAGATGTATGGCTTGCAAATATATAATGGATCAATTAAATGTCCATCCTGAAAACATTGACTTTGTGTACACCCGGTAAACAGCTTGCGTAAAACGGCAGCTATAAGATGAAATGCTTGTTATCAATTAATCGGTTTGTATATGTTCTCCACCTGCTCCCAGCTGTTTATGTTCACCTGCTGCCGTTAGCAGCTGTAGGTCTATATGTGTGACCGCTCCGCTTCCCGGTCCACCCGGTCCGTTCCATTCCGTCCGTTCCGTTCCGTTCGTTCCGCCTCAGTTTGGTCGCTGATGGCGCCCACTCGCTCTTGTGAGACAACAGGGCTGAGACTGGGACTGGGACTGGGACTGGGACTGGGACTGGGACTGGGACTGGGACTGGGACTGGAACTGGGACTGGGGAACTGGGACTTCGGACTGGGACTGGACTGGGACTGGTGATGGTGCTGTGCTGGTGCTGGGGCTGGTGCTGGGGCTGGTGCTGGGGCTGGTGCTGGGACTGGGGCTGGTGCTGGGCTTGGTGCTGGGTGGTGCTGGGATCGGTTGGTTAGGGTGGGGTGGGTGGGGGCGTGCGGAATAGACGGTCCAGCAAGTATTACCCTAATCGCGTCTCGCTCATCAGTTGCCCAGGAGTAGCGACGGTCGGTGTGCACAGACTCTATACTACGGCAAACCGCGACCGTCGTAAGAATTCTAACGTCTGGCCTAGCCTGTCTATGCATGCCGGTCGGCTAAGCATCGGCTATGCCGATATGCGCTCGGTGAAACCTGTATGTCATTACAGATCGTCACTCCTACGACTTCTCACAATGACGGGTAGTCGCTGCATCATGTGACTACATCTACAACTCGGCTCCTATATATCATAATGATGTAGATACTCTGAGAACACATGGCACATTTAGGATCGTCTTAACCCACAACAACATGAGCTCTTGACGAGCCAATCTTAGCTATAGAGAAGAACGGTCTTGTGAAACTCATGTAGCTGTCTTTCGTCGGTTCCATAATTCAGACGCGCGGCCTCCTATACGTAGCGAATAAAATTGACAATTGTCTCTCAGTTTGACTTACGATTCGATGATCGAAGACATGTGTGCCCTCGGCCTCAGTTCCGGTCGGCAGGCTCCACTGGTCACCGCGGTGACGGCAGCGTCTCAGTGATAAACCGACGTAGAAGGGCCCCGTTCCCGTCCACCGACCACTGCGGTCATAGCCTCCTGGCGGCCGAGGCCGGAACTACAGTGCAGTGCTCGCTGGGCGGGTGGTGCAGGTGGGCGGAATCAGCGGAATCGACGGAATCAGGAGAAGGGGAGAGGGGAGGAGGGAGGGGAGTGGAGAGCAGACTTGCGCTTGATTCCAGTAGAATCGAAGCCGAGTCCGGAATCGATTCAGTTTGCACTGGAATCGGAATCGGATTCGATTCCGCTAGCATCTGGGTGGAATCGGAATCAGGTGGAATCAATAATTTTAAGAAAACAGTGGAATCTGAATTGGAATCAATGGCTATTTCAAGCGGTTCCGTTTCATTTAAAATAACTCAGACAATGAACTAAGCTTTCCTTATGGAAAATTGTTCCTTTGAGCATGAATAGCTAAAGCAAAGCTAGAGGACGTTATTTTGATACCGATTGAGGGTCACTTAAGATGCTCAGTAATCAATAATCATGCGTATTTAAGTGGAGACATACAATGATCTTCACTTATTACCATGTCATGTGTATTGTGTACTGTACTCCTACTTATATTTTTCAGAACATTGGTCTCCCTGTATATCATATTCCAAATAGCAGCTTGCAATATGTCCATGCATCATATCATATAGGCATGTCTTGATATCGTTTTCAACCTTCGGTAGACTTAACATTTTTGAACTGAAATGATTTTACAGCACAGGCCTGTTTTTTTTTAACAAAGTAAGTGTATATATTTAATATAGCTATTGGTGTCAATCAGACATGTGCTCGGATCCCAAAAACGGACCTCGGGATCTGATCTGTGGGATCTGGATCCCAGATCCGCTGGGATCATAGATCCACCTTCACAAATTGTCGATGGATCCACTGAGATCATAGATCCGTCTTTAATATTTGTCGACGATCCGCCTGGATACGAGATCGCAGGCACCATTTTGTATTGGGATCCACTGGGATCCCAGATCCGCCTTTATACATATTATGTGTATTTTCGGGACCAATTTTTAGAGATATTGTCAGTACTTTTCATTCGTTGTTAATGCAAATAGCATGGTCTTTTTGTTCGATTTTGTTGATAAATACTATAATTATGGCATAATATGCAAGTCGGATCCTGTTGGATCCGAGATCCGTTGGGATCATAGATCCATTTTCATTGGTTATAATGGGATCCTGTGGGATCTAAGATCCGTTGCAAAATGTAATCGAAAGATCCACTGGGATCCAAGATCCAATGTTGTAATTTGTTGTGGGATCCAGTCGGATCAAAGATCCAACATTTCGTTTTGTCGAGAGATCCTCTGGGATCCTACTTTCAGATCCATGCACATGTCTGGTGTCAATGGTGTCCTTTGTACAAAAAAGAATTATGCGGAATTTGTGATGGAGAATGTAACCTAAGTGGAATCAATTCAATAGAATCGAACTCGGTATTAAGTTTTTTGTGTGCCCTGGAATCGGATTAGGAGTCGATTCATCCAGTAAAAAAAATAAAAAAAATATATATATATATCGAAATCGGAATCTGAACCAGACCCAGCTGACTTGCCATGGAAACGGAATCGATTCCGCTGAAGGCGAGGCAGAATTCAGCGGAGGAGGAGAGGTGGAGAGGGAGAGGTGGAGAGGGAGAGGTGGAGGGGTCTGGTGGAGAGGGAGGTGGCCACCGAGAGAATGCAGTCAAGGCTGCCGAATGGCCGTGGGCCCTGTTCCCACACCCATCCAGCCTGAGAGTCGGCTGAAGCCAACAGCGGTCGTCAGTTAACTGTTGTTATATTTTGTACAAACTGGATAACTTGTCTGCGTATAAGATAAACACCGTTATACGCTTCACTCTAAGAATCAATATTTTCCACAAAGTCACAATGAAAGGCGATTATAAGAGGGTATCAAGTCATGGCCTCCTTAACCAATGGAAATCGGCCGAGCCCTTTTGTACTAGACAAAACATTGTTTGGTATTTAATCGTTCAACACACCATACGCAGGAAGACGTGTCCAATTAATTTCCTACTTCATTTCAGAATTTGTGACGTGTGATTGTGTAGTTGTGGATGTTGGTGTGGGTAATCAGACGCGCTTATGTTCATAAACATGATAAGCGAGGATAATATATAAACACTATGTTGACGGACAATCCTTCTCCTCTGTAGTGACTGCTCCGTCACCTACCTGAATTGTGTACTTTCTATTCATATTTAGATGTAATTTACATATCATGGTTAGTAATTATTTACTTCTTGAAGGGAAATATATTATACTTTTGATGTATTTTGCATACATTATGTTTTGCAGCATGTGTGGTATTAACCCTTATTATATAGCGTTTACTAGCCTAGCTATCGCTCGTGGAATTCTGGACTGACTATTAGCAGTCACTAACCCCCCCTCCCATTCGGCCCACCCACCACCTTCGGCTCAATAGGCTTTTTTTGTTCACTGAATTATTTGCCTTACCTCTTTGCCTAGCCTAAACATAAACCCGACGCTCAAGGGGAAACTATCTCTAATATTTTATATTTGTTTTATCTTCCTTGAGTGAGGGCGCGAACTTCTACTTTTTGTTCTCTTTTGGTGTTAACGTAAGGTGCGGTTGTCGCGTTGGACTGTGGGAAGGGCCACTCATGTAAAGGCTTTAAAAAAAAAAAAAAAAAACTTTCCCCTGCGTGGCGCCAAATTACGTTAACCTGCGGAGGGGCAGATTCCGCCCCCCCAGAGATCTCGAGAACGCTCGGCGATTTCCAATGGGACAAACACCATCGATTCGTCGTGACGAAATCTATTCTTTTTTTGACCCATACAATGTCTTTTTTTGCTCTAAATGGGGCCAGGGGGCAAAAAAATACGGAAAATTTAAGGTGTTTTTTGAAAGGTCATTGTGGCCATGTTGATTCGACCGATTGCATGCAAAAAACGTTTTTGAGCTCCAATGTCATGTTTCTTCAATGTGTGAAAGGGACAAGTACAAAAACGAAAATGATAGGCGCACTCGGGATATAAAATGGGAGATTTTTGATAAAAAATATGTGCTTCTTAGTGTTTGCGTGGAACGTCACATGTGGCTTTTGTTGCTGTTATTAGTTAAAATGAACAAATTGTGGCATAGGCGGATTCAGGTAAACAGCGTGGGGGGCACATGTCGGAACGCCTTTATCATCTTGCTTATTGAAGTGGGCCTAAAAATGACGAAGAATATCGCTCCCATTTTATGTACCTGAGTTGCGCCTTCTGCCCCAAATATGTATTAATCCATTATATTTAATGATGTACAAGCATCGACTTAGTTTCTGACGCTTTTATTCACCGCAAACTACGAAGGAAGTATGCGCCGCACACCCGGCATTCGAAATCGACCTCCAAAAACATGACCCTGGAACCGCCTCTGCTGGTCCGAATTTTTCAACATTTTCCACAGAACACGCGTCATTCATTTATTTAGGAAATCGAAAGTTTCAGACGATAGGACGTAATGGTTCAAGAAGCGACGGTGCGAAAAACTACCGGGGGCAGAATCTGGCCCGCAGGGAATAGGGTTAACCATATGCCCTCCGAGGGGCAGATTCTGCCCCCCCCCCGTAGTTTTCTGCTCGTCACTTCTAAAACGATAGGCACCGAAAACTCTAGCATCCTGAAACTTTCTGACTTTTCCTATAATTGAATTACGCGTGTTGTGTCAAAATGGTAAATAACCGAAGTAAAACAGGCCAGCAGATGCGGTGCCAGGCTCATGTTTTTGGTAGGACATTACGAATGCTGTTGTGCGGTACATACTTCCTTCGTAGTTTGCGGTGCAATAAATGTGTCAGAAACGGTGTCACTGCTATATACATCATAAATACTTATATTGCACATATTTTGGGGTAGACGGGCACTTAGGTAAATAAAATAGGAGGCGATACCTTCCGTCAAATAATGTCCAACTTCCAATTATTAAGATGATAAAAGGCGTTACTCACATGGTCCCCCACAAATTGTACCTGGATCGCCTTAGCACAATATATTAAATTTAACAAATTACAGCAACAAAGCCCACATGTGACGTATATACCGTCACAAACTATCATGTGAAACACATGTTTATTATCAGGAAAATATCCCATTTTACATCCCTGAATCCCTATGCTTTGATTTTGCACTTGGTCTTTTCAGTGTATAAAAGACCAGTACATTGGAAGCTCAAAAACGCTTTGGGCATGACAATCGGACAAACAACATGGCCGCAATGACCATTAAAAACATTGTCTTATTTTTGGCTCCTGACCCCCTATTTTTGAACAAAAATTAATTGTGTGGGTTAAAAAAAATTGTCATGACGAATCGAATGGCGTTCGTCCCATGGAAATCGGTTAAACGTTTCTTGAGTTCTCTGGGGGGGGGGGGCAGAATCTGCCCCCGCAGGTTAACGTATTTCTGGCCGCCTGCAGGGAATAAGGTTAAATAAGGTTAAAAATAAGGTTAAAATAAGATTGATTCTCAATTTGAAAATAAAATAACAACTTTTAATATTTCGAATTTTGTTTTGTTTTGGGAATTAAAAATGTAAATGATGTATGTATATTTTTGATTCCCAAAACAAAGCAAAATTCGAAATATGCAAAGTATTACTTCTTTCGGAAATCACGATCGGTATTTTCCCTTCACTAATGGGAGAGCTACACCTCTGTTTCAATCTGTTTAACGTTTAATACCTCTCGTTGAATTACCTCTCAACAAATCGCGTACACTAAATGTGTCGGTATAGGGTGCCAAGTTAATCCGCTGAATGCATGACAGTTTTCTGATATATTTATTGATTGATTAAGGGAAAACGATTAAGATTAATGTTACATGTGTGTATTGTAATATATTGACTGGGGACACTGGTGTAAGATGCCCAGTGCCCACCCCTAATCTCAAAGCTGCATAACCCATACACTTACCACCCTAGGCTTTTTTTCGCGGCACTTTAAATGACACAACGAGTACGACTGATATTGCATATACATATAGCCAACGTTTTGCAAATTTAAAAGGCTGAAATATGAGCACACTCAAAATATAGTGGGCCAAATCCGTCCAGTTTTCATATTTGGGGTAAAGGTAGGGGCACCACTGCAATAATTGATGGCTTCCTCTTTAAGATATTCTGGATTCGCCACTGCATACCATATAAAAATCGCACGATTTGTGTAAGAGACATTCCTGACGCACCTCACGGCAAGTTATTTTAAAGCGAAATAAAGTTTTTAAAACATTCAGCAAAGCATCCTGGGTGTCATCGCAAAATCAATAGTCAATCACCACTATTTCAACACAAATATGTATAGTTAGACGGAATAAAGTAAAAAACATTGCATACAAATCAGACACACTTACCAGTGAGCTTACGTTTTGTCCCAGAAAAGAACGAATATTTTGTTTTCACTCAAGAACAATTTTTTTTAGCAGGCTGTTAAAAAACTCGGTGAAATGTTTTACCAACCTTGGAACATACATGTATGTTGAGAATTCATGGAAATAACATCCAATAAGAAAACAAAAAGATGAGTCGAAGACACTAAATAGGTCGCTGTCCGTGGGCAAGACTAGACTTCAGATTTCAAAGACACTTCATTCGTATGTTTGTTGATTGTAAGCGTTTGGATACATATTTGTAATATATAAAAGACAGGAGTCCAGGAAACATATTACACATATTAATGAATGACATATAAACAATAATGCGTATGGCCGTAGAGAGACTAATTTGGGCTCGGACAGTGCATTCGTTACCGAGTTCTTGCTGGGTTCCGACAAAGACATATATTAGGACCACCCACAATGAACTCGTGGCTATCACGAGGGGCATAAGTGACCGTTATAAGCGTGGAAACGCTTCATCAACTTGTATTTTGAAATAACTTCGGCTAGATACATTTGTATTCAAAATTGGATTACATTTACTTATAAGTGGAGTGTTTCTTCCCATTAAATTTCTAACTTCATTTTTGTGTGTGGAAAAAGAGACCTCATTTCCCTTTAAGTGTGTTCAGGTATTTAAATGCAAATTTGCCATTTGAAATATATAATCACTTAAACATAAAAAAAGCACCCAATATAGAAACATTGACGAAACCAAGGCAATGACATTCCAAGAAGCTCCACAACCATTTCCACTCCGCCGCAGTGGCAGAGCACTGACCGGCGGGCCGCCAACTGTGCAGCACCTGTGCCGTTTTCGTCACCGCGCGTGACGAACCCGTCACACCGCCTGCCTTCAATCTGTCATCCGACTCGGCGCGACTAATAACCCCCTCCTTTCCCCCTGTCCTCTCTGAGGCCTCCTCACTCTGTCCGACGATCGAACACAGTCGACTGCACCGCCGCTTCTGTGCCGTTCTTGCCCGCACGTTTCGCCATTACCGCCGCTGAGCTGAGAACTTGGCCGGTTTTGTCGCGTGCAATAAGGCCGCGACTGAGTGGCCGGCACGCCTCGGACGGCAGCGGATGCCGGCAGGCGGTCCAGTGGTGTAGTGGTCTTCCTCCAGGGCGGACAGTCTGACGGCGGTGGAGAAAGGCAGGCGGCTGTTCGGCGTGGAGCGTATAGAGGTCCAGCTGCAGCTGCTGGGTGGCTTCAGGACGTTGGAGGCAGCCGAGGAGGAGAGGCCGAGAAGAAAAAAAAACGGGAGAAGCCGAGGAACCGAGAAGAAGCCGAGGAGGAGGTAACCAAGGAGTCTGAAGCCGAGAAGAAGAAGCCGGGGAGAAGAAGCCGAGGAGGTAGCCGAGGAGTCTGAAGATGCCGGGCACTTCAGGACTGACGGACGGCAGGGCCAGACAAGTGGTGAGTAAGCTGGTCACCGGCGATGGTGATCAGTGCCGCTGATTCTCGGTGATGGGGTACTGAACTGATCAGGTGCACTCACTTGCTGTGATTCTCCACTTCAGACTGCACTTCAGCACTGCACAAACCATATTGCGCTCTGATGAGTCCGTAATCGGTTGTGTTTAATTGATAGCGAACACTATCTGATAGCGTATTGTATGATTCAAGTATCAAAGTGTTGAGCTGAAAGATGCATTATCGGTGGCTTTTCTACCCCTATTGTTTGCTGTCCTCTCAGCTAGCCAGTTTGCTTTCCAGTCGCACGTTGTTTCTCTAAACCGCCACAAAGTTGAAAGATCTTGTGTTGCGAAGACATGGTTTCCGAATCAGGTTTCAGAGTAGCCACTCGCCCGAGTCTTGCAACATGCGGGTGTTTATCCCGGAAACTCACAATACCCCTGCATCTCATATATTTGTTTTTGTTTGTGAGACGTCAAAAATTGTTATCGTGAAGACACGTGAGCAGCTTTTATAAATAGGAACATATTAATATCATGTTACATTGCAATGCCAAATGTAAAAAAACAGTCATCACAACATCCCTGCAAAATATTCCTACAAGAATGTAAATGTTCATATTAGTCTCGCTGCACTATGCTTGGGAAGTACTACTCTGTCAGGCAGTGGTTTATGTGGTTATTCAGTAGCTGTTTAATAATGTGGGGTTGTAAACTGGAGCACTAAAGCATCGCAAGGACTGCTGATATATATTCCAAGGCGCCCATGATAACGTTAATCACATGATTAGGACACTTAGTTATCAGCGTAAACATTATCAAGAGCCCGGTTCAATCAAGTTTTATAGGTATTATGACAAACTATACGCATTTATAGCATGAAAATGTGTATTAGATTATAGGTTTATGCGCTCCAAGGAAAGCAACTTAAATACACGAACGGTTGACAGTTTCCATTTCGCATTAATATTCAACTATTTCGTCTTTTTTTACTTGTTATCAATAATACATACATTTTATTTGTTTTGGTTAGTTGATCATGTTCATTGTTCATTAAATAACAGACAACAATCGTAAATCCAATAGGAGCCAATCCATGTAAATAATTTAAATCCTAAAAACTTAACATTTTTTCTTGACAGAAAATTGGTGAACGAACAAGCACGCACCTGCTGCTGCATGTTACAAAACGTGCGTACTTTCTCGTTTCAAATACAAAACATTATACACCCTTCCGCACTGTGATTTACCATTTTCCTCATACGATACTATTTGACATCGCATAAAACACCATGTTTTAGTTGAACCAATTTGTCAGTAACTTATTTCTGCATTGAGGACAGCTAACCGATAACAATCAAAAGAACAACGAACAATCATTGTTCGTGTCTGATATTAAGTTAATATCAGACACTATCTACTCAGACCACTTCTGGGAATGAACCGCTGTGGCTCGCGCTCGTGCGCCCAGTCCTCTGGTCGGCACTTCAGAAAATCATGCTGTTCATGTCCTGAACAGCCTTGCGGGTTTTCTGAGTCACTGCAGTTTTACAATGTGATGACTGGTTCGACTTGGCAGGGACATGGTTTGGTCCGGCTTAGGCATATGTTACGTGGTCCAGAACATGACAGGACCGGATTAATCCACTATTATGGAATGTGTGATATGGATAAGGGAGATAACCAACTGGAATTTTTAAAATATGTAAAGAACATTGACTGGGCTTAGAATAGTGATAAGGGTTAATGCGGCGTTGCTGGTAGATCAGTTAAAATCAGAACTAATACAGTGCTTCTAATCGATAACGGTACCGTTACTCGCTTTTGACGACCATAATGACTCAACATACTTACGGACATTTAATTTACAATGTGCGATCTTTAAAATAATTGTGATATAAATTTATTTCAATGCGCAGTTGAGCCATTCAATGCAGGTTGTTCACGATTATGTGGTGACAGAGACTCTCACAGATGTGGAGCAAAGCAGCGATAGCAGCGATGCGTGCCTTAATGTGCATTGCGTGCCATCATCGAATAGATTAGCTATATTTTCTCACTTAGCCGCTCATCTCTATCGCCATTACTATCGCTTCCGGAGGCTGCATCACCTAAGTGATGTAATTATACTGGAGTTAAGAGCTCGTCCCTAAACAAATGGGTGCTTGGTGTCCTCAGTACTTCTTTTCCTTATGCCGCATATTACAAGGGCGACGCCACCTCCCGAAAGTATGGGGGGGATGGACGGAGGCATTCTGAAGTCCATAGTCCATTTTTTTCCAGGCAACGCCAATAGGCCTAATGTTTAAATCCGAAAATGTTTGGGGGGACACGTCCCCCGGTGGCGGATCCCCTGACGTATTAAGAAACAATATTTAAGTTAAAAAATCAAACAAATGGGGACACGTCCCCCCGTCCCCCCGTCCCCCCGTCCCCCTCCCCGCTGTGTCGGAGCCCCTGCCCGCACAACTCACGACACTGTAATATTTCACAGCATCCCACGCGTCCATGCCACAGGGACGCAGAAGCACCCCCATGTGTCCTCTATATTGACTGGGTTATAATATGTATCCTTAATCGGAGTTACGACTTTGAAGCAACTAGTCATTGCCATTGCTGCCTTGCGGCCATTCATGTCATTTTTATATGCTTTTTAACTTGATATGTGGATATTTTAAATTTGTATAGCAGCTGTATAGAAGATTACAGACTTGAAATCAGGTAAGGAAGCGGCAGGTGCCGGGTGGGTTACAGCTCGATCAGGCGCTTGCTTTTGTCACACATTGTCACATTTTTGCACGCCAATTGTCACATTTGTCACCACATTGTTCACAATTGTCACCATATTGCCACACTCTGGGCTGTGCTTCTGCCACCAGAACATATTGACGCTTATCTCTTGCAGATACACCAGCAGATGAAGAAACTAAACAATTCATCCTTCTTTATTTCCCCTGCAAACAGGAAAACAACTTCAGTCAACTCACTTTAAGAAACTTTGGAATCGCAATTCTTCACTCTTCGTGCCCCAACCACGCGCCGGGCTTAATTGCACGAGTGTGCAATTTAATTAAATTGCCGTCTGACCGGAATCTTGCTTATCCGAATCATTGCGACGTTGGTCGCCCTGCCCAACAATCGTCCCCTCCGACCGCTCCACCACCAACCCACTGAAGCCGTGACTCCTGCCTGGAGTTGGCGCCGGTTTCTCATTGCCGCGGAATTGCCGAGGTCTTTGTGCATACCCCCGTATTGTCTATAGCTTCCGATGCCGTAAAATCTCCGGGTCACGCCAGCGCTGCACCTGTGTGGACACCGGGGCAGGAGGCGGCCTTACCGGCGGCAGTGAAGGCAGGCCACGGGCTCAAGCGGGAACAAAGCCGGAGGGGCTTACTGGGTAATGGGTAATGGGGATAATGGCAATTTAAATGGTAATGGGCAATGCGGATAAAATTTGGGCTTTACTGCTCATAGTGATAAATTGGCTTCGGACAGCGAAAAAAAAAAACTCGCTATACCAATAAGCGCTCAGTTAGCGGACAACACTTAAGGTCTTAGCGATCTAACTGCGGGCTTACTGGGCACATAAGCAGACAAACTGGACTTCCTTGAAATTGTATGGAGCAGGGCGTTTGAACATAACATGATTGTGAACATAGCGTGGGTGTGAACATAGCACCGGGTGTGAACATAGCGCCGGGTGTGAACATAACAGGGCGTGAACTGAACATGACAGGGTGTAACCCTAGGAGGCCAGCGGCGGGGTAACGCCGCGTGACACGGCCCCAAATGAGCTCTCTTCGGCTGGCTGCGGTCCCGGCGGCGCCCAATGTGACCACCCTGTCTCCGCCTGTGTGACGGTGCGTTACGCCGCCATTGGTGGAAGACGACTTGTTGCGCCGCCTGGCGCAGCGTCATCTGAAGCGGAGGTGCAGCGGACGCGGCAGCGTTCTGTGACGGCTGGAGGTGGAGGGGGGGCGTCGACCCTCCCGTCACCGCCTCCTGGGTCAGATGAGGATGAAACAGAGCGTTCTGTGACGAGATGCCCACTGAACAGTGTGTGGGAACAGTGTGGGCCTATACCGGTGAAATGTGGCCAGACTCGGTGGCGAATGTAGCAATACCGGCTCCATAGAAAACGGGCTAGGTTTGAAAAAGTGTTTCCTAACACGGGAAGATGACATTGCAGCGACTGGGGGCCTTTGAGGTTATCCTTATTAGAGCAAAGCATTCCGCCATCAACCAGCAGATATAGCCTCCCGGATCAAATCCCTGGACTCCGAGATGAGGGAATCCCCTGGGGAGTCCAAACCACAGACCCCCCCTCCCTCCCCGGCATTCCTCTCCTCGGAAATGGCGCAATGCTCACCCAGATGAGAGAGAGGAACGGCGCGAGGAACACTCAGGGCACGTAGCCTAAAGGAGGGGGCGGCGGAGGCCGGCCGCCCCCCCCCCCCCCCCGGAGGGCCTGGGGGCCCTTTCGGCGCGCTGCCGCCGGCCCGAAAAAGAGCCGACGAACCGCGCGAAAGCGCGGTCGGTATCACTGGGTCTAAGTCCACGCGAAGGCGTGGGTCTGAAGAGTTAAGGAGCACTTCGGAGTTCTTTAGGGCCATAAGGGCCCTCTCTGAAAGACCAAAAGGCCCTTGACGTTCCACAAAGAGCCCTATAACATGTCAGAGGGGCCCCTGGAAGGCAAAGCCAAAAGGCCCCTGAGGCGGGCAAAAGGGCCCCCTGAACACGTGAAATGGCCCCTAGCCAGTACAGAGGGGCCCCTGAGAAGGTCTGAGGGCCCCTGTAAGGTTCGCGAAAGCGGTCCCTTTGAGCGGGTTACAGGGCTCCTGAAACACGCTTGGGGAATGAGCCCCTTTTGCCCAGCACAGAGGCCCCTTGGGCCAGGTTATGAAGGGCCCGCTGGGGCAGGTTCGGAGGGACCCCGTGAGCGGGTCGGAGGCTGAGCATGTCGGGTAGGACAAAAAAAGCAGCCAGCCGGCAATTACTTACTAGGTTCGAAAGGGCCCCTGAGCAGGCTGGAAGACCCTTAGCAGACCAGAGGCCCTGATTAAGTGTTGAAAGGGCCCCTGTGCAGGTCAGGAGGGTCCCCATGAACAGACAGAAAGGACCACTGGGTGGGTCAGAAAGACCCACGAACATGCCCAAATTGGCTACTCACGAGTAACCAAAGGAGTAGGACCTTTTTATCCGTTATTCTACTGGCCCTTTTCAACGCGCGGGAAAAGCCCCTCTCGAGCCCCTTCCTGGGCGAAATCCTGGCTAAGTGCTTGGTAGAGACCCTTTTGAGCGCGCGACCCCGGACGAAATCCTGGCTACTTTCAACGCTCGGGAATGGGCCCTCTCGAGGCGCCCCCGCTGGGCGAAATCCTGGCTATGTGCATGTTACAGACCCTTTTGAGGCACCCCCTGACGAAATCCGGGCTACGTGCCTGTTTCATTGGTCTCTTTGAGGGTCCTAAGGTCCTGGTCTAATTTATCTCATCCAATTTTTTTTTTCAAAATCACACAATTTAAAAAATAGTAATACAAAATCACAAAATAAAGTGGCCGAAATCCGTAGAGTTTTTCATATCCCACTCCTTTTTGGGGGGCCTTTCAGCGCCCAGGAAGGGCCCTTTTGAGGCGCCGCACCCCCCTGGACGAAATCCTGGCTACCTGCATGGGAACACTGCAACTGTATGAGGGGCGACCCCTGACCTAGGTCGCGCGACGCCTGAAAGCTAGTGTAATGCAACTTTGTGTATGCAACTTTGTATGTAACCGAATGTTGCTTTTGCTTCAAGATACCCTCTCATATTTTTGTTTTATCTAAGTAAGAAACCCACAGTGCACGAGCGAGCGAATATACAAAGAGATTACAAGTATCCCCCACACTGTAAGTGCTGGTGAGTGTTTCATCAGCATGGAAGTGCCTGTGGCCTCCACTGATCCGTGTCTGTCTGATCGTGATCCGTGTACTGTTCGTGACTCACGGTAGACAGTGTGGGAGGTGGGGGAGGGGGCGAGGGGGCGGCTGCAGACACCTTCACAGGTGGGCCGTCACGGGGCGGGTCCCCGGTCTGCCCGGAGGAGGGGGGGGGGGGGTTGCAGACACCTCCACAGGTGGGCCGTCGCGTGACGGGGTGTGACGGGTCGGGCCCCCAGTCTGCCCGGAGGGTGGGGGAGGGGGCAGGGCTCCCCGCGCTTCAGGTGTAGCCTGTCATGGAGTGAAGCGATCGAATTGACGAACGGCTGGACCATGACGTCGGTATATAGACGTACAGTCAGTCTATTATGTATGTTCCCTTTTTTAGTTTCTAAAACTCATCTAATTTCACTTCTGTGTACATGAAGGACTGACTTAAGGAAGCATGTGGTACCTACCTAGGCAGGTACCACATGTTCCCTTGTATCAGTCCTTCATGTACACAGGAGTGAAACTAGAGGAGTTTTAGAAATTAAAAAGGGAACATACATAACCGACCGACTGTACAGTGTGGCGGGCGTTTATATACACGCGTCGGTGGCATTATAAAGGGTGGATACTCGGCGCACTAAAATGCGCCGTCACCGCTCACACCAACATCACCCACATCACTTCACTGTCAGCAGTCATCACCATCGCTATCACTGCCACCACACCATCATCAACAAAAACAGCCAAACGCCACTGAGGTTACCACAGCGCTCCTTCAGTGCGCCTCAGCGCGTCCTGGCCGGAAGACGCCCCCCCCCCCCAATCAGAGGGGACCATAAAATGTTCCGGGCGTGAGACAGCCGGAGTTATCGGGCCATGGCTCCGGCTCCAGGAGGGGGAGGGTTTTATGAGCTGGAGAGCCGCAGAGGCACCATCGACAGGCGGCGCTGCCATCAGCATGAGGGGGACTCAGGAGCTGTGATTCCGGCCGACCAGACACAGCTGGTGGGACAGGTGGTAAAACCTGGCCACGGTGTGGTGGCTCAGGTGATTGGCGAAGCAGCCGGTCGTAGGAAGAGGATAGAACTGTAGTTCCAATTGGGTTGGGTACAGTGCGAAGCTTGATGCAGCCTTACGAACGATTTACACGATCAGACATATTTAGGCATGGGTGTCGTATTCTATAGGTCTGGTAGGGCCTTGGCTCTTCCAATAATGCCACATTTTAACATTGACCTATGGCGTTGCATGGTTAGAATGACTTTAAAATATTTAAAGTTAACATTGGAGCCCTACCAATCATTTTCAGAAGACATCGCCCCTGCATGTAGGCCTTTAGAAGATACTCGTCACCTATGGCTCATCCTATAGGGTGAGAAAGGACGGCCATACAACTTAAAGCACGCTTAGCCCAAAAACAAATAATCAATTTTCCTGTCTCCTACCACACTTCTAATGTGATGTGTTATGAACAGAGAAGAGCACAACTTAGCGCCGCGGTAGCGCGGATTCGAGTGCTGTTTACCCTCTATATCGGAGCGGTGTGAAGTTCTCAGAGCAAATTAGCACCAGCCTCGTCGCGCGGCAGTAACGGAATCATCACGTAAATAGAGCGCCATCACGGTGATATAGCACGTAATGATCATACTTAGTACAAGTGATGATAATGCTATTTTAACAAGCAGAAACCGGCACCGCGTCGCGGCGGCCCATTTCTGAGTAAATTCAAACCACCCCACGCTGCGGTGCAGTGGAATTCCATGATACGACTGGTTAGTGGAAAAATCAGTCACCAAACCAACACGTGGCCTTGTGTGATGACTGTACGTACCAAACGCGATAGGGCTGAACATGACGCTGTGTTCCAAAAAATGAAAACAAAAACAAAATGGTGTGAACGCTTCACAAGATGTAGTTCTGAGAATAGGAGTTGGTGATTCGTGTGAAAGTCACTGAAAGGCAAGTACAATTACTATGTTGTATTCGTACACCAGTCATGGGTTTTAATGCACATTTCAGAAGAAATGATTATTCGAAACAGTTGGGCAAAGTAGCTAATTTCATACTACGAATTCCCCAAACTGTGGTCCGTTATTCGAGCTTCGCGAACTTTGTTGGCGGTGTCTTCCTGCTCGCACGTAGTCCTGCTCCGTCTATAGATAAGATGTGAACTGAGGCGTACTGAAGTGTACTGAGGTGAGGTGTGGTGAAGTGGGGTGAAGTGAGGTGAAGTGGGGTGAAGCGAGGTGAAGTGAGATGCACTACCCACAGAGATCGTACATCCGTCACCTGGCCGTCGGCCATGTGATTGGCTCTGATCTGATCAGACAGCTGGAAACAGGAGGAAACGGATCGCTGGCCAGGAGCAGCCGGCCTCTCCCCTGTAGGGGATACTGCAGTGAGACTGTACTGCGTGTAGGAGCTCCTTCTGCCGTGGACTTTTGCATAGTCTGACACCGCTGCTGAATGATCTGCTCTCTCCTAAAGTCCTAAGACCCAACAACTGTTCTGCTCGCATCCCCTTCTTCTGTCCCTGGGATCGCCTCTGCTACACTTAAGTCTCGCTTCTCTCGGTCCCTCACATTCCCTCTGCTCTGGCTTCCCCCGTTTTCTGTCCCTGGGATCGCCTCTGCGACTGATTGGTGTGATCGGCGCCGCCGCAGGCCTGTGGAGCTTCCGGTCTTCTGTTAGTGGCGTGTGACGACCCAGCAGCACCGGCGCTAGTGCGTCCATTATCCCGTGGGAAAACTGAGCTGGTAGTGTCGCCCCGAGGCCTTAACTTCTTACCTGGACGTCAGCAGACCTGCCTCACCACCATCAGAAGTCCTGTCTTACCGCCCTCAGAAGTCCGGTCTTACCGCCCTCAGAAGTCCTGTCTTACTGCCCTCAGAAGTCCTGTCTTACCGCGCTCAGAAGTCCTGTCTTACCGCCCTCCGAGGTCCTGTCTTACCGCCCTAAGAGGTCCTATCTTACCGCCCTAAGAGGTCCTGTCTTACCGCCCTCAGAAGTCAGTGGACCTGCTGCGTCATATGTCATTCCTACACGATCGAGAACAAAATATTGAAGTAGGTACAGCGAAGTATCTTAACATATTTAGATAAACCTATTTCAGTCAACAAATTATTGCTATCGATTTCCTTCAGACAATCTTTGCGCACTGTTTACACTACCAAATTATATATCACGTTATGCAGAGGTATGCCATTAGCGTGATAATCGTGGAACTAATAACAAGCTTCCACAGAGACATTCAATGCAAACTTCGCATGAGCTCTAGAAATCCAGAGGCAGATAGCCCGTACACAGCAGCATGGGTCGTTAGCAGAATGGTTACCTGCGCCAGCGGGTGGCCGTCTTGCCGTGACGGTATGCACGGCTAAAGGGCCCCTTTGAAATAGCGCTCCATTGTGTTTTAGGCCGGGAGAGCGCCGGCTATGTCACGGTTGCTGTGTGATGAAATCTGGGATGTTTCCGTGCTGTCTTCATAGAGCTCCCCCTGAACAATGACCGCATGATGACATCGTTTTTAGCTCAGCTGGCTTTTGTTAGAAGGCAAGTGGCAAGAACGTATGTCTCTCAAGCACGCACCATGTTTTACAAAGTATCTTATCTTTCGCCGACCCAAATAGTTTACCGAACACGCGAGCTACTGTCGATTAGTGATCTAAATAAGGAATATCTAGAAATATATTTTTGATACGGAATAAGCTGGCAATGATCAATGTTTTTTAAAGGGAATGTTTCACTTCTCTGAAAGTTGTCCAATGTACGCCGCTTGTGTTGCAAATCTAAGTAATTGCATGGCCGAACACATTCTACATTTGTTTCTACACACAGTGCTCAATTTCATGAAAAACCTCAGTTTAGTATTTGGGCTGATGCACGTCATATGAAGGAATTTTGGGAATATAGAAAACCTTCACGCTGCAATATGTACGAGTCATGACTAGTGTAATGGCTAGTGTATAGCCAAATGTAACAAGTCTACTTTCATCAACATTTGATAACGAGAGATGACACATCGCTTTAAGAGGCGGATACTAAATACACCAGGGCCTTATCATTGTGCAAGATGTCAAAGCCAACACTCAAATTACTTTCGATTGGACCTCTGCGGGTGTTTTAACTTCTACACTACTTAATTTCAATGCAAATCCAGCAAAATGGCTATTTCAACTCAAATATAATGTTAATGTGAAACATTCCCTTTAATGCAATCTCTCTGGAAATCCCAACAAGTCATTTTAAGCATAGTTGAATGCTGTAAAAATACCAAATCAACGAACCTTCGTTAAATAATTAAATTTAAATCGAAGTAGAACATTTTCTCGAAAGCCGAAAGCCTGGCAGCCTCCAGTGCGCATGCCACCGTATCTCGCCGTCCCGACAGTCCCCTCTCCCGTACAGCGACCGCGCTGCACAGTGGATGCCTTTCGGGAGCAGAGAACACGGCACGGTGCCGCAGTGTTCGTGATCGTGTTCCAGTCTGCTAGCGACAGACGCCATCAGCCAATCAGCGCGTGACGCCCCGTTCGAGAGTCGTGACCGAACGGGTATTCTGGCAAAACAACCGCCAGACCCGCTTCCAGAACAACGAAACATGAAACTACACTTATGCCACAGGAAATGCCATATCAAGTATATAAGTTGTTTATGTATGTTTTACTCAAAAGTAGACAAGTAGAAGGTGATTTTTTCGAGAGGACAAAAAGTGATTAATAGGGATTTTTGTGACTGCAAATCTAAGGCTAAATTTGGTCAATCGCTAGATTCAATGCAATAATTGTATATGTCAGCCATATACCTCTATTTTTAGCTTAGAGCAGTACCACAACGCCATACTTAGACTGCTGTTTAGGTACTGCTAGTCCCGTGATGTTAACTGAACAAAACACTGAACTTTGCGAAATGGCCATAGTAAATTACCCTGATATTTTGTCACCTCGCCACCACATTGCAGCCCGTTATCTTCCTCCTGCCGTGACGGCGTGACGGCGTGTTTTGTCGGTCGTCCGCCGCCCACCGCCTCCCGTCACGACCGTGTGGCTCGTCCGGCTCTGCGTGTGTCGCGTCACGATCTCCCCCGGCGTCACGATCTCCCCCGGCCCTCTCACCAGCGCGTGGCGTGCGTTGCCCCGCTGCTGTGGAGGCGGCCCGCCGTGCAGAGCCGCCGCCGCACGGGTCACGTGACGGTGTGACGGTGTGACGGTGTGACGGTTGCGACGGTTGTGACGGTGCGGAACGGTGTACGGTGTGACGGTGTGACGGCTGTGACGTGCGACGTGTGACGTGTGACGGTGTGACGCATGACGGTTGCGATGTGACGCGTGTGGACGGTGATTGACGCGTGGACGGTCTGACGCGTGTGACGGTGTACGGTGTGACGGCGTGACGGTTGACGATGCAGACGGTGTGGCGGGGTGGACGGTGTCGACGTGTGACGGATGTGATGGTTGACGTGGACGGTGTGACGGTGTGACGGCTGTGACGGATGTGACGGTGCGACGTGTGGCGGTTTTTGTGGGGGGCGGGTATTTTTGTTTGGAGGGGGAACGGGTTTTTGGTTGGGGACGAGGGTGTTTTTGGATGATGTGACGTGTGACGGTGTGACGGTGTGACGGTGTTGACGGTGTCGACGTGGCACGCGTGTGGATGTGTGACGGTGTGACCGGTGTACGGTGTGCGGTGGCAGGCCCGGAGACAGAGAGGCACGCACAGGTTTCGCCGGTATTGTTCGTTACCGCGCACACGGACGACTAGCGTCGGAAGCACACGCGGGACGCCATGTGAAGCAACTCAATGTAGACTCGAACGGTAGAGCGGGGTCCCGGAATACAACTGAAGTGATATGTTAGATATAAGCCGCTGCTGATCTCGTATACGTCAGCGAACAGAGTTGACTCACGGACGATAAGCCGAGCACAGGCCTGGCCTTGCTCAAATCCCAATCCGAACTTCAACCCTTAACCCGAACGGGTCAACTTAACATAATTGTATATGACTCAGAGTTGACGCATGAATTAACTCATGAGTCAGGCATTTTTGGATGAGTCATGAGTCGAGTCGATTCAATTAAAAAACAGTACTTGATTCAAGGGTCGATTCGATTAAACTTATTTGAAACAGCACTTGAGTCAAGAGTCGAGTCAGTTCTTCGGTTGTGAGTCAGACTTGAGTCGACTCAAATGAATTTGAATTAAATGCGACAGGGGAATTTGAGTCAAATCCAAGGGGGCACTAGGACCACGCCCCTTCTCCCGAGCAAACCAGTTTACACTAGATAAAATGCGGAGCAAGCACTTGAGTCAATAGTCGAGTCGCTTCATATTTTTGAATCAGCACTTGAGTCAAGAGTCAAGTCCGTTCTCCAAACTGTTGAGTCAGACTTTGAGTCGGCTTAAAAGAACGTGAGTGGTTACAAGTCTGCAACTTCATGTTACGACTCGGTGTCTAGGACTAAGGAATAAGGAAGCTAACGTTAGTTCACTAACTTCACAAAAATATCATCCAGCTTCTAGAAACAAACATCCCTTCGACGACTTCGTTTAAAATCCAGTTGACAGCTGTTTTGTCAGGCCGTTAAGCAGTGCGTGTTTGTCAGGCCGTTGACCGTGTGTGTTTTTGTGTTCCACAGCGGGAATGTATCTCGATCCACATCGGCCAGGCTGGCGTCCAGATGGGCAACGGCTGCTGGGAGCTCTAACTGTACTGACAACGGCATCCGACGGATTCCAGCACGAGGATGCAGGTGAGGTCAACAGAGGTCAACAGAGGTCACCTGAGGTCAACAGAGGTCACCTGAGGTCAACAGAGGTTAGTTGAGGTCAACAGAGGTCAACAGAGGTCAACAGAGGTCAGCTGAGGTCAACAGAGGTTAGCTGAGTTCAGATGAGGCTAACTGAGGTCAGACGAGGTTAACTGAGGTCAGCTGAGGTTAACTGAGGTCACCACAAATCAGCAGGTGGCACCAGAGGTCACCAGAGGTCCTCTGAGGTCACCTGAGTTCACAAACAGAGATCCCCAGAGGTCGCCAGTGGTCACAACCAGAGGTCACCACAGAGGTCACAATAAGAGGTCAACCAGGGGTCACCTCAGGTCACCAGAGGCCAGGTGGGAGGCAGACTACGTCAGGCCACGAATAGCTTGCATAAAGCTGAACATTTTATGATCTGGTAACTATAAAATGTGTTTAATTGTACTGCAGTTTGGATTTGTGGCCTCTTCAAAAAGACAGACATAGCATAAATTAACTGAAAAATGCAAGTAGCCGTAGCTCTTATCGATGACACGATAAAGGGAACGGTATTCTGAAAGATAAGTCAAGTGTTAATGCCACATTCTACTACTCACGTTCAATGGATTTGTAACGTATTTGTTAATATTAATCAGCAATACAATTTCAATGCATGTGAAGGCAACGGTAAAGTAGATACAGTTCCACCGGCATTTCATGAGCCTGCATTTCTGATCAGTACCAGCTAGTACGAATAATCGGTCAAACCTCCACCGCTCCGCATCTCAGCAGTGGGATTTGTAATCTGGCAGCTCTACGGGCTGCCTTTCCGGTGCCTCGGTCTCCGTGGCCGCATAATCTGGCAGCTCTACGGGCCGCCTTTCCGGCACCTGCGGCACCTGTGGCTCCATGGCCGCACCTGTAGCTCCATGGCCGCACCTGTAGACCCGTACCTCACCGGCCACTGACGGCTCTGTGAAACAGACGTGCTATAGACTGCCACTCTCCGCCTCACTGACAGGCTGTGGCGGCAGCTGCGGCGGGCAGCTGTGGCGGCAGCTGCGGCGGGCGGCTGTGTCGGGCAGCTGTGACGTCATAACAGTCTGGGAAACCATGCGTCAGCTGGCGGTGGTGGTGGACCGAGCCACCGACCGACAGCTGCTGAGCGTGTACCGATACCTGCCGCCTTCCCGTGTCTACCGCCGTCTCAGGGCACAGGCAGCTGCCAACGCCAGCTACCCACTGCCTTCCCTATGTTCAATCACAGGGATATGACACCGGCTACGTGTATCGATACCTCCCGCCCTCCCGTGTCTACCGCCGTCTCAGGGCGCAGGCAGCTGCCAACGCCAGCTACCCACTGCCTTCCCTATGTTCAATCACAGGGATATGACACCGGCTACGATTCCCAATATAGGCACATGCCACCTGCCCCTAGCACAGACACCCGTCACCTTCATAGTCCAGGTATCTGCTAAGCTGTCATCTTCCGTACCAGACGCTTGCGTTTTTCGCTCAGCACAGGCACATCCGACGCTGGCTTCTCTGCACACAGCCACAGCCACAGCCTCAGCCACCTGCTTCCTGCCTACCACAGTCACAGCCACCCACTCCTGCCTACCACAGCCACAGCCACAGCCTCAGCCACCTACCACCTGCCTACCACAGGCACAGCCACAGCCACATAGAACATAGAACATAGAACATAGAACATATATTTCGCCAATGATCCACACAATCCATCAGGTGTTTTTTCACTATGACACGTCAGTCCGTTAAAACAATACATAGGTGATGTGATGGGAACGACTACACTGCGGGATGAACATACGGACGAGAACATAACCTAAAGTGAAATAGTAAGTACAACATAAGAATAAAGATACAAATAAAAATGCCGAAAACAGCAGCTAAAATAGCAGTGCAGCGCAATAAAGCAATAAACATACAATTAAAAACCGACTAAAACAAAATCCTGCCTTCCACAGCCACAGATAGTAGCCTCAGCCACCTACCTCCTTCCCTACCGGTCCTATACCACATATACCTCAGCCACAGCCTCTGCCACCTGCCTCCTCCTCCTCCTACCACAGCCACAGCCTCAGCCACCTGCCTCCTCCTACCACAGCCACAGCCTCAGCCACCTGCCTCAGCCACCTGCCTCCTCCTACCACAGCCACAGCCTCAGCCACCTTCCTCCCCCTACCACAGCCACAGCCTCTGCCACCTCCCCCTCCCCCTACCCGGTGCCGCAGTGACTTCCTGCCCTAATTGTTCGCCGCTGGGTGCGCTGAGTGGAGACGGTGCGTGCTGATCACAGGAAGTGGTCCGTGGGACGCCGTGACGGGGACCTGGGCTCCTGTGCCGCCCACCGCCCACCGCCGCCGCCGGGCAGGGAAGGAGCTGGTTTAAATGGCCGCTTTCCGGCCGAGCGGGGAGCTGCTTCACTGGCTGCGTTTATCTGAAGGCCGCCAGACAGGAGTGGAGTCGGTGGTTTGGTTTAATTGTATGTCCCGTGGAACTTCACGAATTCCTCATTGATTAATGATGCAAAAACCAGGACAATTATATAAATCATGCGATGCATATTTACTATGATGCTTACACTTTATGGGAAATAATCACCTTTTCCCACTAAAATTGAGTTATCACTTGAAATCGACAGATGTGACCAAAATATATTGTAAATTCCTCACATTTTGCAGGCAAACTTTCCTTTCAAAAGATATTGCAATTCAAAGTTGGTAAGCGTTCCACGCTTAAAACTACCGGTACCTACCTACTTGCAAGTATTTTTGGTCCTCATCAAACTGCGGACTTTCCTTTTTTGGGGGGATACAAATATATTTTGCGTTCTGCTTGTTGTGATCAGGGGCGGATCCAGCCGCTTGGTTTGGGGGGGGGCAACTTTTTTTTGGCAAAAAGGTACCCCCATTTTTTTTTTCTCCGCGGATTTGGGCTTCTCACCTTAATTTGTTCATTCGAACATATAAAAGGTGGGGAAAATCACACTTTTGGGAAAAACACTGTATTTTTACGAAAAAAAAACCACTTTTTTCAGAGTTTTTTTCAGAAGAAAAACACATTTTTCCGAGAAAAAAAACGGGGAAAACACATTTAAACAGACAACACAAAAAATCACATTAATCACATTCTAAACACTGAACACAGAACACCATTTCGTACCATATCACACCTATGTAATAATCACGTTTATTTCATACCAACTCGCAGGGGCGTCACCGATAAGTATTGAGGGCAGAGGGGGTCGGCTGAAATGACGAAAAAATGTATATCCATCCAGCCCCAGACAAAGGCTGTTCACTGCGCCACGATATCGTTGCTAAGAATCGTGTTTTTTTTTTGTAAAACAGTGCGCTAACTGATGTCATACAGACTGAGTGCACTAAGC